>JAHBCN010007222.1:0-44544 GCA_019359885.1 Listronotus oregonensis | reverse complement strand
TATGAAAAATTAAAAACTTATTTTTATTCAACACGTAACATGATCTTTAGAGCTTTCGTCATCTTTATAAATTTAAAAGGGATCCCCTAAAATTTTTTTTTAAAAAATTTTTTGCCATTGATTCTTTCCCCGTTTACTTACCCCATAAACTAGAACCAATAACAACTCACTGTCGCAACACCCAAGAAAAAATTTTTTGTTTACCCCTATATACAGTTGCGAATTTAGAAGAAAAAAAAAAATATTTAGAAATTTTCAACTTTTTGGTTATTTATTTAATCCATTGACAATTTAAAAATTTAAATTGGGGCCTAAGCATCATATAAAAAGCAATATTTGTATTAAAATGTTTTAAAATAATGAACTAAAAATAATCTCAAACCCCAAAAACTAAAAATCTTAAACAATTTTAGAGGAAATTTTCCCCATAAATTTTACTAAAACTTTTTTTTGTTAAAGGGGCTTATGTCAAAGATAAAAAAACGGTTATTAGGAAAAGTCCCCGAAATGTTACATTTTTTTTCCATCTAATAAATAGGAGTTTTTCTACAGTTTGAGTTTAACTGGGAATAAATTCAATAAATTAAAACCAAAAATTTGTTTGTTAAAAGATTTCTTTTAAAAAAAGAGATACTTTTTTTGGAATTTTTTTAAATTGAAACCAATTTTTTTTGGAGTTTTTTTTAAAGCGAAGAAGTTAACATAACGCCCAAATTTCAAATATTTCTTTCTTTTTGGGAAATATTAAAATAAAATTTTACTTTATAAAATCATTTGGGATAAGGGTTTTCACCCTTTACGAATGTCCAAATTTTGGAATTAAAAAAAAAAATAAAATTAAACTTCTTTAACACAGCCTGTATCTTCGGAGTCACTGATCATATGAAATATTATTGGAAAAAAAAGGTCATATAAAAAGTTTTGAGTCCCAACAATACATTTTATAAATTTTTCCCCTAAATCTTTTTCGAAAAACCTTAAATTTTAAAAACGTTAAAATTATTTGATATGATCGAAATCGGCCTGAAATCTGATCTAAAAATTAAAAATGTAATAATATCTACATTTTTTTTTTTAAAAAAAAGTGCCCCCCGGAAAGGAAACCCCAAAAAAATATTTTAGTGAGTTCCCTTATCGACGTTAGTGTTTTTAAATTTTTTTTAAAATTGAATTATTTTTTTTGATATATAGAAAAAATTTTTTCCGGGGGGGACACCCGTATATAAAGCTGGCCAGAAAAATTTTATTTAAGGACTTTTTTGTTTGCAATAATTTTATTATAAGTAACTTTTGAATAAAGGGGTTTTAAAAAATTTAATTTTTTTTGGAATTCCAAAATTTAAAAGCGGTATCGATTCGAAGGGGGAACCCCCCCCAAAATTTTAGCAAGATATTAAAAAAAATTATCAATGTAAAAAATCTAAAATTTTTTAAAAAATTTTGCAATTTAATATCTAAAAAACATAAAAAAAAAAATTGGGATTATGATTTGATATGCCTAAAAAATAATCTTAAAAAACTGGAAGCCGTTTTTAAAAATTTTTGGTCAAATGTATATAAACATGTTTATAGAAAATGGTGCTACTAAAAAAACTTTAAAAACGGGTGACATTTTTCCAAAAAAAAATTTTTTTATTTACGGGCGGGATTTAACTTTTGCCGCCCATAGGCTAATATATTTTTGCCGCCCTAATATGCCCAAAATTTTTTGAATATCAGAACGAAAAATTTAGCCCAAAAAAAAGTAAACCCATTAATTTTATAAAAATTTAAAAACAAAATTTTTTAAAAAAAAAAATTTGGGAAAAAATTAAAAAAAATGTTTTCAGACAAATTTATAATATAAAAACAAAAATAAATTTGGAAAACAAAAAGTTTTTTTTGTAATTTTTTTATTTTTAAATTTAAGCAAAACCCTATACTAACATTTTTTTCGAACCCCCTTTTTCCCAAATCATTAATTATATCATTAAAATTTGAAACATTTTTTTAAAAAAAAACGTCAATTTGGCCCCCAAAAATTTCCCCAGGGGTTAGCCTACTTAGCCTTTGGGGAAAATTACCATTGTTTTTTTATTGAATTTATTCCTAAGACTCGCACTGAATTTAAAACCTTAAAAAAAAAAAACCCCGGTTTTTGGGGAAACTTTTTTTGAAAACGTTGGGGAAAGAATAGTTTTGGTAAAAGGGTTTTAAAAAAAAACTGGAAAATATTTTAAAAATATTTAAATTTTGCACGCGGGGGAGGTGTAAAAGGTAAAAAAAAAAACTTTTTTCTTCAAAATTGGGAATATTGGCCCAATTTTTTACCCCTCAGAAAAAAACCCAACCAAACTCATCTTTAGGGCTTTTGTTTTTTAATAAAAGGGGGGAAAAGAAAATTTAAGAAAAATTTCAAATAGTTTTTTCCCATTTTTTTTATCAAACTTTTAATTATGATTTTTTTATGACTCTTATGTCTTTTTTGGGGAAAATATTGGAGTTCACCAACTAGAGGGCGTTTTTTAAAAAAAACTTTTTTTTTAAAAAAAGTTAAAATTGGGGGAAATTTTTTTTTATAATGGTTTTGGGGCCCAAAAATGTAATTGGGGCATTTTTAAACCCCTCTAATTTAAATTTAAATGGTTTAAAAATGAAAAAAAAAAAAGTTGGGGAAAACAACGGGGACTTATTTAGATTGACAGTTCCCCGTTCCAATCCATTTTTAAAATAGGTTTGCCGTATAAGAATCTAATATCCTTTTAAAAAATTTTTTCCCAAAAAAAAAAAAAAGATATACCAAAAAAATTCGATACGCGGTGGGTTTTTTTTTTACTTCCAGCCTTTTAAAAAAAATATATCGTCGCATTTAATTTTTTCGAGAAAACCCCAAGAAAAACTAGTTTTCTTAAACAACGACCTCAGTTGGTAAAAAAAAACTAGTAAACCCCCGAAAAGGAGAAATTTAAAAGAGCCTAAATTTTTTTCAAACAGTACCCTTTTGAACCACTTTTTATTAAAAGATGTGGAGATAGAGTTTAAAAAGTTTTTCCCACCCTTATTATTAAATTTTGGAAAAAAGCCCTAACCAAACTCAGGGAAAAAGGGGGGGGTTTTTTTCCATTGCTTTTTTTAAAAAAAAAATTTTTTTAATTTCCGGTTCGGATGCGCATTTGGGGTTTTTTTAGAAACTTTAAAAAAAATTCCCCCGTTATTTCCTGATCTTTTTTTTTAAAAAATTTTTTTTCCCCCAACTTTTGCTTAAATATTTCCCCGAGATACGGCCGGCGCCTTTTTCTTATTTGGCCCCCCAGTTTTTTTAAAATTTAAAAAAACAAGCCTTAAAAAAAAAAATTAACATTCTATAGTAAAAAGATTTAGCGTTTTGGGGGAAATTTTGGACAAAATTTTTTCCTTTTTTAAAATTAAATCCCAAAAAATTACATTTTTAAAATATTAACACGTTATTAAAAACCCCCGGGGTATATAATTGAAGGGAAACCTTTTGCTAAAAAAAACTTTTTTGTTTTTTGAAAAACATTTTTTGTTTTTACTCTTAAAATACTTTAAAAAGTGTTTTAAAAAAATCAAATATTTTAAAATTAAAAGCATTTTTTTTAATGAATACTTTCAGCATGAACTTTTTTTTAATCGTGTAAATGGAAATTTTTAAAGATTTTTTAAAAAATGATCGGTAAAAACTTTATTAAAAAAACGTAAAAAGTTCAAACCTGATTCTAATTGGGAAAAAAAAAAGTATTTCCCCAAAATTTAGAATAATTTGTGAGTTGCATCTAGGTAATACATCTATAGAACAAAAAAGATTTTTGAGCGGTGGGTTCCAAAAATTTTTTTTTTCCGTCACCTTTTTAAAATCATGGAATACTCACGCCAAATTTTGATAATTAAATAAAAAAAAAAAAAAAATATATATATATATATATATATATATTTATATATATATATATATATATATATATATATATATATATATAAATTTTATTTTTAAAAAATATATATATATATATATATATATATTATATATATATATATATATATATATATATATATATATATATATATATATATATTAAAAAAATGTATTTGTTTAATGGGATATAATCGTTTAAAATTTTAAAATTTAAGAAAAAGTGGTACTAAAATAGGAAAAAGCCTTTTTTTGGGGGCCCTCTTGATTAACACCAAAAAAGCAGCCCTTTTCCGAGCTTTTTTTGGGCCAATCTACCATTTTTTTTTTTAAAACCCCAACCGCCCATTAGTCTTGTTTCCACAAGTCTTTATAACCCCGAGATTGGTTGGGGTTCTTTAATTTTTCTTTCCGGGGTTCCCAAAAAATTTCCTTTTTTTGGGGTTTAAAGCTTTTTCCCCCCCCAGGATGTGGTAGGCTATTTCTTCCCCATCAAAAATTTCCTCATTGTATGGGGATCTTGTGTGGGTGTCCTCTTAATTATCATGTCCTGTTAACCCTACTGTAATGCGGGGAATCTTTTCCCACTTTTCTGAGTAGTTCTTTCTTGTTCTTTTTTTCCCCCCTTTTGAAGCCTTTTCCATGTCTTATTCTTTTGATGTGGACTAGTATGGAACCTTCCGAAATTATCTTTCAACGATTTGAATATAGAAATTTGAAACCCCAAAATTTTTTCGAATATTCGTTTTCCAATCAACTGGGGGTATTACCGCTACTTATCGGGGAAAAATTTTATTCGATTCGGGGGGTTTATTCATATCAAAAAAAGAAATTTTACACAAAATGTTTATTTTTTGGCGGCCCAAAATCTATTTTTACCCCAATAACCCGAATTAAAACGAAAACAAAACCTTTTTGAGCCACCAATTACAGGGAAAAAGTTTAAAACCTACAAGAATACGTATGCGAACACAACATCAACCCATAACTAAAATAGTCGATTGAAATTAAAAAACGAAACAAAAAAAATTTATTTTTTTTTTTTAAAAACTAATTTATCCAAAATTGTTATTTCCAAAAAAAAGTTTGACCTTGAGGGTTTGGTTGCGGCGGCACAAAATCGAATATCGACTGGGTTTTTTGGTCAATTTTCAAAGTCGAATGATATTCCGAATATGGGGAAATTTCCCCAATACGAATATTCGAATATTTTAAAACATCCGAATTTTCCCCTCCCCTGCTGGACCAGTTTTTCTCGTGTTTTTTTCGGGTCCATTTTTAATTTGCCTTTTTGCGGTGGTTTTGATCACTTCAAGGGCAGGTTCTGGCCGTTTGGGTGGATGACCCCCTTTTCGCTACTGAATCGTTTTTTGTTGCCTTTTTTTCCCAAATGTCCGGTACCCACAGGGGAGTTACCCTGTTGTGTTCTTTCAGGGTTTCCCCAACCAGAACTAAAAATCCAAAGAGAGTCAAATTTAAAATTTTTTGTCGTCTCGTTTTTCAGTTTTTTTTTTTTTTTAAAGGTGCAAAGAGCCCCACGAAATATATTTAAAGAAATTTGAATTTTTTTGTTCTTCCCCCCCTAGGAAAAAAACAAGTCGTGAAATTATCTATGTTTTTCTAAAAACCATACTAGTTGAATTTTTTTTAGTCCTTTTTTTTGTGCATATAATTCAGATGCCTCTAATTTTTTGAAAAATATCTGAGAATAAAATTTAATGAAAATTTTTAAAAAAAAAACAAGAAGAGGATTTGAGAATTTATTCCTTGGGGGGGGGGGGCAAAAAGATCCCAATTTCAAAAGGTTTTTTTTCCCAAGTCTTCATTAAGTCTCATTTTTAGATAAAAAAAATTTAAAATTCAGAACACCAAAGGAGATATTTTCGAAAGTGTGCAGCGTAATCCCCATTAACAACGAGCACGTTTCGTTGTTTGTTTAATTTTCATTAAACAGAAAATCGCTTTGGCACAGGAAGGTGGTCGAGGGGTGTATATAAAATTTCAAAGCTATTTTTACGAATAAAGGATGTTAAAGATAATATTTCTTTTAAAAAGAAGTAATTATCAAATTTTCAGAGCCCTTTTACATCGGTAAATCGTATTTTAAATTAATTGCTTGTTCTTTCATGTGATCTGGAAGGATATAATTTTGCACAAATTCATGTTCTTCTGTGTCACGCAAATTGGGAAGACACCGTTGAGATTCACTGACAGAACATCCTAAACGAGAAAAAATTAATTATAATCTTTCTAACGATATTGTCCATTATAGCTAAAACTTTTACAAATGATAAAAATGTGGGTATTTAGCTTGCAAAACGCCTTCCATTAAAGCAATTTTTCTAAAAAGATTTGGATAGCATCATGTTCTTCTGTGTCATGCAAATTGGAAGACACCGTTGAGATTCACTGACAGAACTTCCTAAATGAGAAATAATTTTATAATCCTTTCTTAACGATATTGTCCATTAGAGCTAAAACTTTTGCAAATGATAAAAACTGTGGGTATTCAGCTTGCAAAACGCCTTTCCATTAAAGCAATTTTTCTAAAAAGATTTGGATAGCATCATGTTCTTCTGTGTCATGCAAATTGGGAAGACACCGTTGAGATTCACTGACAGAACTTCCTAAATGAGAAATAATTTTTTATAATCCTTTCTTAACGATATTGTCCATTAAAGCTAAAACTTTTGCAAATGATAAAAAATGTGGGTATTCAGCTTGCAAAACGCCTTTCCATTAAAGCAATTTTTCTAAAAAGATTTGGATAGCATCATGTTCTTTTGTTTCTAAAATTTTGTTGAACCTTAATTCAATTAAGGCAAATTTTTTAAATTTTTTCGGCGACAGCAGTTAAGTCAATCTATTTATTAAAACAAATGCTGTATTAAGTATAACATTTGAAGAATATTAAGTACAATTTTTATGAAGAAATATTAAAAAATACGACAATGAGAGTAATTATTTGGAAGCGTTTTGGATAAGAGTAGAATTGCGGTGCCCTTTATAACTAGGTGCTGGATCATGAAGTTAAAAAAATAAAGTTTTTCTTTTAGATAACCTCTTACCCAGGTAAGGCTGGGAGGGTTTTTCGAAATTTCAATTTTTCACTTTTTGAAGTGAAAAACGTGATTTTTAAATAAAAAATCGACTAATTTGTTACTGTAAAATATAAAATATTAACAAATTTGAAAAAACTCTCCAACATTACCTCGTAAATTATGTACAGAAGTAGTGTTTAAAATTTTAAAAGGATCGGTGCAGTTTTAAAGTTATAAGGGGCCAGGACCGCCGCCAGAAAAAAAAATGTACGGGGGGTCAAACAGTTAATTTACTAGACTAGAATTAATTAAATTAAAAACAAAAATAAAAATACCACAACTTTAATTACTAAATAATAATCATACTTGTTTAAATTCCTAGGCGATATTGTAAAATTTAAGGATTTAGATTATAGTTAGATAATTTTAAAAACCCAGGAGGATAAACGGACACTCCCTGGGCCCCCTTGCCGGCGGCCTTGTGAGGGGCATCGACTTTAAAAACATAAGTTGTAGGAAAAACGCTTTAAAGTTTTGAACACTAAAAAATTTGGAGTAAAACATTCATAAGCGAGTTTTATCGGCTTACCGCTTACCGCTGTATCTTCGTTATTTTGCTCCGATCCCTCTCAAATTTTTACACAGCACTCTTAAAAGGCTCTTCATTCAGAAAATCAAATTAAAAAAAAATAATAAAAAAAGTTTAAAAACGTTACCCCCCTCTTAGCAAGTTTAGTGCCTGAAGAAAATTAGTCAAAATCAGAAGCTTATTTGATTAGAAAAAATAAGTCTGGATAACATATTTTCTTATCTTTTTTGCGTTTAAATACCACACCGAGAGCACTATATATTATGTATAATGTATGATCATTTTTATGAAATTTTTTTTCAATGCTGTTACGTCCCTGCTCCCTCTAATGTTTCTATCCACTTTCCAAGGGAGGCCTACCCTCCAGTACTCTACCGTATTATGGATGCGCTTTCCTAAAATGAAAGTGCTTCTAAAAGCCAAATGTTGAAAAAAGTTCACAACAGACACATAATAGGATTGTTCATCAGTTCGGGATTAAATGTGTCTTAAACATCCAAAATCCTGGCATCAATGGTAGGTACCTTGTACCCGAGCTTATACAACTTATACAAGCATTTGCGGGCTGTCCTAGAGATTAAAAAACCTTGCAATATAACAAAATCCAAATTCCTGCCTCTCTTCTTTTTTTGAGAAAAAACTTATGTCACAGACAGACGGACCGACGCAAGAATGATTTTATTTTTTGTTTGCTTTTGATGTACGAAATCGTTAAAGAGTGATACAATAAAGTAAGCCCTTAAAAAACCGAAAAAATAAACGGACTCATATGGCTGGTTCTCAAAAACCCTCAAGATGTAAATTGTTCGCCGATATCTCAAAAACAACTTAATTTATATAAAAAAAAAATAAAAGTGAAGAAAATACCGTCCTGCGTTAAGAGTACTTCTGGATCCTACTATTGTCGGTGAATTGCTTTTATTAGTGTAAATTAAAAATAAAAAATGAAAGTAACAAACGTTTACAAAGATGCATCTATGGATTATTGGGGATATTAAATATGCAGACTTATGAAATAAATTTATTATTGTTGGTAAAATTTACATTTAATTAATTTATATTTAAAAAGTACTTTTACAAAAATCTTAAATTAATTTACAATGGGGAAATTTTTTTTAAAGAAATTAAAGGAATTAAATTTGCAACATAATATGATCAAAATAACAAAAGAATCGTTTTTGTTAATTACGAAGAGGAAATGTTTTTCTTTGAAGAGTTAAAAGCATTTTTGCATAATGTATGCTATAATTTAAAAATGTACAGTTTTAAAGTATTAAAAACCACAGGTATGTTAAAGAAGAAAATACATTTTTCTTTTGAAAGGCGTACCATTTTTTTAAGTGTTTGTAAAATAAGTAGCTGATATAGTGTTTTTAAGGCTCAGTTTCTTACACAAAGAAAAGTACTAACAATATGTTTTTATCAATAATATTTTTAGGTTTTTCTCTATTTTTAGTATCGACAAAAAAACTCAAAAATTTCCAAGGATTTTCTTAAGATGAATTAAAAAAATTAACAACAAAAAGTACTGTGGATTTATATAAACGTATAGGTTAAAATAAAAAATATACGTATAAATTACACAGAATCCAATTAATACGACATATTTCCACAAACAACAATAAATGCGTTTATTAGTGGCACTACATTAAACAAAATCCAGCCGGGTAATATCTTATCCTTATCGCATTTCACCAAATTAATAAATCTTAAAAAAATATATATCAATGTATAATACAATATTAATTAGGCCATATTAGGATTTTTGTGTGTGTACTAAAAGAGTACTGCCTATTTTTTTTTAGTTTTAAGTTTTGCGTTTTTATATTAATATTTATTTTAACAAATTTATCTCGTCGGTTCGTTGGTAAAATATTTTTCAGATTTAGTGGGCCCAGGCGATCAATGTCATTTAGACTTTAGGATATAGGGAAATAAAAGTGGCAATAAGAAACAAATATTTGTAAGACAATTTTATCATTGATTATGGTATTTAGATGCTTAAATAAAAATAGGCTATTAATTTAGATTTGCGCTTTAGAACGAGGTAAATTTCAAAAATTTAAATTATGTCGAAATCCATGCATTTTCAGCATTAAACATCTCAAAACCTTTTTTAAAGAAAATAAAATTCCTATCGAAATAGCACTTGAAAAGTTAAAAAAAAATGCAAAATAGAGGCATAAAATCGATTAAAAAAATTTTTTTTTACAACTTTTCACCATTAAAGGTTGTTTCAGAACTTTATTATAATAATAAAACATAGTTTAATAGTGTATCATAAAAACGTTTAGTTTGTTGTTAAATCTATAATGGTTTTACCGTAAATATTCGTTGTTGTTATATATTATGGAAAACAAACGTATTGTATTTATTCAAAAAGGTAATAACACTTTAATAATATAACTTTAAAACTCTTTCTCAGATATTTTAAAATCTCCTGCATTTTCGAAATTTAGACCTGCGCACTCTTTACAAAAAAAAAAAATTAACCCGAAATTTCCTGTATCCACAGTTTGCTTGATAACCTTTTGAACATTTGTTTACAAGCTAACTGGCTGGTTAGTAAAAATAGGCATTAAGCCATTTTTCTTAGAATTCCAACTTCATTTAACTGGATTTAATTTACTTTCTTTCCATTGCTGTACCTAACAATTAATTATTTACGTTTTATTATTAAAATAATGGTATAAAACAACCTTTTCTGGCTAAAAATAAAAATAATTTTATATAAAAGAAAAATCGGCAAATATTGATGAAGTTTGTAAAATTCAAAAAATCATACCTCTGTTAAATTTAAATAAAATACTTTTAGCCAGGCTTATATTAAAGGTTTTGACATCAGCCTTCTTTTTTTGTAAAGCAGTGACCATAACTATATTGCCTCAGAAAAAGGTTGTGAACAAAAATCTAATAATAAAATATCTTTTTTTTTTTACTTTAGAAGGTGCTTTTTCGATAAAATATTTCATTCTCTCCAAAAAAGCTTTCCACAAATTTTTGGTAAAACTGCATAGATTTCAAAATAATTTAGAATTTTTAAAATGATGACAAATTTACCTTATTTTTAAAAACGCGAGTCTACATTTAAAAATAGATATTTTTTTCATATTTAGGCTCCTAAAAACCATATTCAATCATACAATTAATTGCTTATACGAATGTATTCCTTATTCAATGAGTCAATAGCTCAACCGTAAAGTTTTGAATACATTTTTAAGTGCCTATTTTTTTTTTCATTTTTGCCACAGAATACGTAGTTATCATGACTAGCTGGCACAATTTTAAAATTCCTTTTTATGGGTGCAGACTAAACACTGTTCTGTTTATATTACGGGAAACTCAATACCTCGATATCTCAATATTATACGAATCCTATTTGAATAGATTTGAATAACAATAATAAAACTACATCTAAAGTAACCAAGTGACAAAGAAGGTAAACATTTAGTATTTATAATTTTATTTCAATAATATTTTGCAAGCGTATTCATTTTAAGTGTAGCAAGAAAAGGAGTAAATTCTCAATCTAATCCGCGGACTATTTTGCCGGCTTTCCAAAGGAGGCGACTGACTTGGAACGGAACGTTGTAATGTAATTCTCGCTAAAAGCATTACATTACAGAAACCTGTTCAGTTCATCACCACATCGTAGCGAATGCTCGATGTGGTGATGATGACGCCTGGAAGGATCTGGTGGATAAAATGGGGATATATGTAGAAGAATGTAATAAAAATAACAAAGAAAGCTAAAATGAAGAAAAGCAGCGAAACTTTCTGTCACTGTTATCGCTTTTCTAAAGAAAGTGTCTGCTTTGGCCACTTTTGGTCTGATCGTTAATAAGGAGTTTAAAATCTGTTACACCATTCGCACGAAGTTTTTGTATTGGCCTGTAAATTCTTGATTTTTAGAATGCCTAATAAAGTCTGTCCACCGTTTTGTTGTCTGCTTCTGTACAAGTTCGTTACCCAAACGCGTTTTTTTCTTTTTTTCGTTTTCAAATAACAGTAGCGTACTAGCAGAAATGCAAACGCGACCTCCATGTCTGATATTTTCGACGACATGTGAAGACAATGGTGAATCACTCGAAAACCGAGCATTCAAACGCGAATATTCGCTACGATGTGGTGATGAACTGAACGGGTTGCTGTAATGTAATGCTCGTAGCGAGCATTAATTACAACGTTCGGTTACAAGTCGTCGCCGCCTCAAGCCTTTCTGTATTCACTGCTGTAATGCTTGATTTGTAACATGTTACATTACAACGTTTAGTTACAAGTCAGTCGCCGCCTTAGGAGTCTTTTGGACCTGCCCAATGTAAATTTTGAAATTCGTGCTCACATTTGTGTTTAACATTTAAAGAGTTTCAAAGTGCTTTAGCCTTTCTTCACACTAGCCGAACCGCTTATTCAGTACCGGACGCGTATTGGCATTGTCTTTTATGGCACGACGCACCTTAGCAACATGTATGTCGAATCACAGAAGAAAATGTTAACAATGTGTCCATAAAGTAGCGACATGAATGCAGTAGCATTGGTCGCGAAAAATTTTCCCATTGTAAGGGAATATCTACTATAAAAATCAGATTTAAATGTTCTGTTTCCTTAATTTATTATTTTATAGTTATACACAAAAAACAGTTAGTAAGATTTTGCATTGGGTGTATTTTTATTCACGTTGACCGATAAGTGTCTTTTCTTTTTGGTTAGTTTTAGTTACTATTGAACCTTTAGAAACCCCTACTACACAGAAAACCTAGTTCTTATTCTGTCTCTGAAAAGTTTTTATATTTTGTGAAGAAAAACTGGTATACTTAGTGGCGGCTCTGGAATTTTCAAATTTTTTAAAAAGAGTGAGACATGGGACCTACACTAAATATATACTGATGCTACTCGTCTCAAGGAAAACTTTAGTAAAAAAATATTTTGGGAATTTTCGAAAAGGGTTAATTTTTTGGGGTGCCACCCGGGGAAAAATTGGAACTTAAAAAAGCAAATCTCTATTTTTTTGTAAATTTGATTAAATTTTATCGTCGAATCTCAAATTTCACAAAATTATCCTTTCTTTTTTCTAAAAACCATAGCCAGTTGAAATTTTTTCATTTTAAAAAATTTTTTACGCAAATATTTGAAATTACTCTAATTTTAAGGAAAATGAAGATGTTTTTGCTAAATTTCTACTGACCAGAACTAACCACAAGCAAATTTTAGATGGTGTTACTAAACTGCAACGACCAAACAACATCGACACGATGACGCCAAGAAACGGGAGATAATAGGCCGTATTTATAAAAAAAAGGGATTTGCTTTAACTTACAAAATCAAAGCATTTACTTTACTTTCCTTCAAAAAAAAAAAAAAGAAAAGGTTTAAAGCTGAAGTAAAAAGGTGTTGCTCTAAAGAAAAAGATTTCACTTTTTTGGAATTCATAAAATGTAGCATTTGCTTTAAAACTCAAAGATATGATTCAAAAAATATGCATCTAGTCCAGAGAAGCTTCTATAGTAAATATTATTTACTTTATTCGTTTATACGCACATACAGATCAAGGGGGTTTAGTTTGGAGTGCGCGAGTGATAATTTTATTAAATTCGAATTTCCAATGGCGGATGTGGTGCAAGTACGCACAGGAAAAGTGTACAAATAAAGACGTACTCATTAGTGCGACTTTCAAACCCCTCTTTCGGTTTAACGAAATAAACGTGCAGTGGTTACCAACTACATCATTGGCGAGAACCTGGAAAAAAGGAGAAGGTGCATTTTTACCAGAAGAAAAATTAAAGTGTTTTTATGGTACATGGCAAATCCAGGCTTCCAGAGCGGTATCGCAAAGGGAAACTGAGCTGTGTACAGCCCACCCCTTCAGAATCGTCGATAACACTCTTGGTACAATATGGACAAGGTGGATGAGTAGATCAAGTTTCCGTCGATCAAAAATGAAATTATGGAAGCCAAAGTGAAATGGGCAGAGTACATGAATTTTGCGATTGCAATGGAAACTATCGCCTGCATGCATGTTGAAATTAAAAAGCCGCATCTATTTGGGGATAAATATGTAAACCAAAAATTTTGCTAGTATTAATTTTAAAGGTATATGTGATCAAAATTACGTTTTCATGAATACTGATCGGTTTGTCGTTGTCGGTTTTCTTCTTAAGCATTGTCTTCATATTACCCACCTTTTTTATAAATGCTTTAGGGGTGTTGTTTTTTCAATACAGCTGTCTATACTCTCTCAATAGCTGCTTGCTTCTTCGCTTTTTTCTCGAGGAGCTGGGATTTTTCTAATATATCCGGTAATCGTTTTATTATTTCGGTAATGAACAATTAGATATTTTGTGACTCTAGATGTTCGTTAGACAGTTCCTAGTCACTTGTCATGTGCTTCAATCACAAATAATAAAGAACTTTAACATTGCATTTAATTTAAATTATAGCTTAACCAAGTGCACACCACTATAATAAATATTATGATTTTTGTAACTGCAAGTTCAAGTTATTGTTTGCAACATACATACTAACCTAACTTGCGCGTGTCGATTTAAAAATACCTTTTCCTTCTTCTTGGGAGGATTGCTTGCAAAAAAAAGGAAAATATTAAGAATATGAAATAAAAAAAACCTTTTCCTTGAAAGCTCAGCTTTTACTCTTAGCTTTACCTTTAAAGCAAATACTTTATTTTATAAATATGACCGATTGTCTCTCCACGACTAAGATTCGCAATCCTCGGCAATGACACCTTGTTGCCGGGAGGTGAAAGATCTCTCCCCAACAGTATCATCAGATCTATTAGGAGTCTGGACCTGGTGGGAGAAAATAAAAGGTGTGAGCCACAATAGACGATCGGTTGGGGGAAGGGTGTTATACCCACTCACTTTAAACCCACCTCCCTATTGTCTCCCCACCTAATGAAAATCTACTGCTTTCAGTCGTTTCCCCATATCTATCACGTTTGTCTAACGCAAGGGAGGGTCCACCCTTTAGTGAGCAAATCATTGGAATTGTCTTCATGATTTGACATACATTTTGTAAGGTTGTTTTTACACATGAGAAACCGATTGGCAATCTGTAAGATAAGCAGTTTCGCTATAAAAGGGAGGCTTATTTTAACCAATAAGCTTCAAGAGCAAAGCTTGTCATATTCGTCAATGTAGTGTCTTTAAGAAAGAACATTGAGAACACCTAATCTTTAGGCACCATTTTAGGATGGTACCAGGTATAAAAGATCATGGTAGGCCGAGGACACAGTATTAGAGGCACCGGACGTGCGTGTAGGGAAACAACTTAGCGTCAAGATTGCCGACAAAGACTTTGGTTAATGGAATCACTTTATTTCCCATTCGTGGGACTGTGAATGGTGGTTTCAAGAACACGGAAGGGTAGTCGGGATACCTGAGTATATCCCCAAAAATACGAAATTTAAGGCTTTTGCATGCAAAGACATCATCTGTGGGATTAGGACTAGATTCAGGAGATATTTGGTGATAAATGTCGATTTTTTGGCATGGAAGATTGTGGGGCAAATTTCTTAGAATTTGGATACATTTTTTCTTTTAATTTAATTTTGACAACGGTGGCACTTGCCACAAAACGTAGAATTAGTATTTTTAATGTTTTGTTTTTGGGTTTTTTTTCTTTTTTGTTGAGGGGATCTGCAAGTTCATAGGGGCATAGGCTGAACAGGCTCAGCTCGCTTTACCCCGGAACCTGGACCGAAGTGGTCCCATTTTCAGAAAAATTTTCCCGGCGAATACTTCCAAAGAAAACACATCAAAACATGAATCCGCCACAAAACTATAGAACATATTTACAATAATAGGTTTTTTTCTTGGCATCAAGAGGTCTTCGTTAGTTAACCAAGAATAAAATAGCTATATACATATACATTCTTTTATAGAACTTAATATCCTCTATACCTTTAAATTTTGTTGATTGCTTTAACTTAGTTCTGATAAAACACAGAGATACACCGCCCCCCCTCTAGGCTAGTTTATTTTTTTGTACCCTTTTTAAAAAAAATGTATGTAAAAAACTTTACTAAATATTTCCTTTTTGATTTTGGTCTTTTTTTTATGGCCCAAAATTTATTTTTTGGGAATTCTTTAACAAAGTCTAAATAAAGGATCGTGATTTAAAAAATCAATACGGGGGATATTTTTAACTTTTTAAAAGAGAAAATCTATTGTTGGGGTTAAAAAGGGTCAATTTATTTTATGATTAATAAATTGTTCCCTTTTTAAAAAAATTTTCATGAAACCCCAAATTTTAAAATTTAAAAAATTTTTTTAACTTTTTTTTCTGAAATTATTTGAAAATGTCCCTAGATGGCGAAAATTAAAAAAAAATTTTTTTAAGGGGTTTTTGTTATAAAAAAAAATTTTTAAAAAATATCTGAATGAAAAAAAAAATTCCCCCTTCCAGACACGTAGTAGTCCAAGGAAAAAGGCCTTTTTGCGTTTTTTAAAATTGGGGAAAGGGGTTAAAGTTTTAGGGGTGATTACCTGAATATGACTAATACATAGTTTCAACTAAAAAATGTGCAGGGGGGGGGTGGGGGTTAAAAAAAGGTAAAAACATGTTTTTCGTTCTCAAGCGCCATTTTAATTTTGGGGGGTGTTTTAAAAAATTTTTTTTTTAAAAAAACTTTTAATTTGATCGGCAAAAAGGATTTGGGTTTAAATTCGGAGAAAATTTTAAAAAAACCTTTTAAAAAACCATTTTTTGAAAGTTGATGTTTATTAAAAATTTTTTAAAACTTTTTTTCATTGAAAAAAAAGTTTTTTTTTTTTTTTTTTAATTTAAAAAAAAGGTTCTAAAGCATGTTGGGGTAATTTTTGCAAAATAATTTTCTTACTTTTAGAGCCTAATCACATTTTTTGTTTTTAAATTTTTTGGGGTTTTACAAACTTTTTTTTGCTTTGTCGAGACTAATATTTTACAATTTTTAAATCAACGAAAAAAAAAATAATTTTAGTTTTTTTTTTTGATTTAAAAAAGGTTCTTTTTTCAATAAACAATTGGAGCTGTAGCGCTTGGGGCCCCCTTACAAATTTTTTAAATTTTGAAATAAAAAAAGCTGACCAAAAAACAAATATTTTAAAACAAAAAAGAAGTCCCTACGACCATAGGAAATAAGTTTTTTTTAAAAAAATATCTGAATAAAAAAAACGAATTCATAGTATAATACTTAAATTTTGAATAACGCATAAAAAAGTTGGAATTTTTTTTTTTATTGCTAAAAGATTTTTTTTAAAGGGGACGATTTTTTTGGGGGGGGGGGAGGATTTAAGAAGTCTGGATGACATGTGAAAAAAAAACGAAATGGGGGTTTTAAATGGTAGGAAAAAAAAAATATATCTACAAATTTTTATCGGACCTTTTTTTTAATCCGGGGTATCGCAAAAATTTTATGAATAATTTAGTTTTAAAAATTATCATTATTTTTCCAATTATTATTTAAAACAAAATTAAACGTTATAAATTTAACCTTTTTTAAAGCAGCATTTTTTTTAAAAATTTAAGTAATCTATTTTTTTTTAAACTAAATTAATATTTAATTATAATATCTACTATAAAAAAAGAAAATATAATTCATGTCGTCTTAAATATTTAAAGATTAATACATTCGATATTAATATTTAAAAAAATTTATGTGTACAATAATAAATACACATATGAAAGGAACGGGGGTTAATTCGAAATAAAGGATAATTAATTAAATTTTAATTTTTTTTTTTTAAATTTTTTTTCAAACTTCATTGACCAATTTGAAAAAAATCTGAAGAAAAAATTTAGTTTCAGTTTGTATTTTAATTTAATCTTCGTCAATGCTTTTTTTAAGGGGGGAACACAACAAAAAACTCAGAACTAATATATTAGTGCCCCATTTTCTTCGATTTCAAAATCCCTTCAATATTACGATTAAAAATGAGCTGGGTGCATTTTTTTAAAATTTAAAAAAAAAAAATTAATAAAAATTTTTTTTAAATAAATCATCAATATTCATAACTTTTTGGTACCCCGATTAAAAAAAAGCCTGACCCGATAAAAATTCAGAATTATTTTTTTCGCGCTCCCTGTTTTAATTCTCGTTTTTATTTTTACTCGGGTAAATTTTCTTTAAAACATCTTTTTTTTTAAAAAAAAAAATTACAACTTTTTTTTTTGCTTTTTCAAGTTCAATTTTACTATCGAATGTCTCAAATTAATTCTTAATTTTTTTAAACAATTCGTTTACTTCAAAAAAATTTAACTTGGGGTTCCCCCGGGGTTCAGATACTAATTTTGTTTCAAAAAAATTTATTTAAAGTCATTTTCATATTTCTAAGTTATAATTGTAATTCATAAAGGGGGAACCCCTTAGCTCCAATTGTTTATTAATAAAAAAACATTTTTTTGGCTCAAAATAAACAGTGAATACAATTTTTAATTTATTTAAAAAAAAATATAATCTTAAAAAAAAAAAAAAAAGGGGTTTAAAACCCAAAAAAATTTTTAAAAAAAAATATATAACCCCTAGTTGGGGGTTTAAACAGTAAATAATTATCTTAACAACAAATTATTCGATCTTGTTTAAAAATTTTATTAAACCCCAAAATTAAAAAAAAGATTTACTGCAAGATAAAATTAAAAAAAAAATTTCAAAAAATGGATTTTTTCGGTTTTTTTAAATTTTCTATAAAAAATTGACCCCAAACAATTTTCCGAACTAAAAAAAAAATTTTTTTAAAATAACCTAAAAAAAATTTTTAAATTTAAACCCCCCACAATTAAAAAAAGCTTCAAAAAACCTTTTTAAAATTTTAATCCCCCCAACCCTGCACTTTTTCGAGTCTAAAACTTTTTGGTCTATTCAGGTAATTACCCCTACAACTTCAACACCTAAATTTAAAATTAAATTGAAAAAACCCCCAGACTTATAGGAGGAACAGCTATTACTTGCAAATATAGCAAAATTTTAATATTTCTTCAAAAATTAAATTTACCTAAAATTTCAGACAAACCAATCCAAAAAGAAGGGCAAAGGGGGTTTAAAATGGGGAAATGGTTTTAAAAGGGTTCCGCAAAATTTAAATATCCCCCGGATATGAAAAACAAAACTGAAAAGTAAACCCAAAATTTAAAAAAAAATTATATAGCCCCTCTTTGGGGGTTTTTTTCCCAAAGATTCAATGAAATTAAGTTTTTTAAAAAAATTATTGAACCGCCACGTATATTCCGTTTTTTTTAAAAAGATAAAAAAAGAAGACTTTCAAATAACTCATCAAAGAAAGTGTAGTGTTAAAAGCTAGGGGGGGGTGCTGGGACCTCATGATCTCCGACAGAACTTAGGAATTAACATTGTAAATAAAGTACTTTTTTTGAAAACGGTTTTTAAATTTTTTTGAACAGTTAAATTAGTAAAAATGTTTCCGAGTTCTTAAGAATACAGGGCGTAAAAAGTGGGTTATAAGTGCCGCTATTGTCCTTACCTTAATAATTTACAAACTTCCTTTGAGGACAAAAAACTTACTTGGATTTCTGGTTAAAATAAAATTAAAATATACCTGGTAGTTCAGCAATTAAGTCTTAAAATTAATACCCTGGCCAATATCTTCGATGAGGAGGAATATACAAAAAGTTTATATGAATTTGTAGTTTTCTTATCGAGTGTTTTTTTTATATCCGGGAGATTTACCTACATTTTCCCGGACACTCTGTATAAAGGGTGTTGAATACAGGACCATGCCTATCTTAAGAAAGATGGCGTCATGACGTCACAAATAAATTCTATAAAAAGGAGAAACTAAAACCACTATAATTTAATCAAAAAGGGAGTCACCCCCTGGGCATCCCATATATCAACTTTAAAAATTTTAACAACATCAGTCTTTTTGTGATACCTTAAATCAAAGGTCTTATTAAATAGTATCTGTCTGAACAAGATTTTTTTTTTTGCTGGTAATACAGAGGATTAAAATATATTTTGAGTAAAATCAACTGTTTTTAATTAAAATGCTATTTTATTTTATTAATTTCTAAAAATACATTCCATTAAGGGGAGGGGTTTTGACCCTTGCAAATTAATAGCGCAAAGATTACAATAAATGTTAATGGGAACAAAAACGGTTCTACGAAATTAGTCATTTTCAGGGGTCTATACGGTAGTAGTAAGCGAGGAGCTGTTAAAATTTGACATTTATGACATTTTTTCAAATGCCAAAAAAAATTGTTTTTGATTTCCTATGTTGTTAAGTAGTTTGTTTTTTGAATTTTAAAGAATGCAGGTCTGTTAACGGAAAATGGTTTTAAAATGTTAGAATGGAATTTACAAATAGATTATACATTTTTTAAAAACAAAATGGAATGTATTTTGGGTATCAAATTTAATAAAATAGCATTTTGATAAAATACAGTTTGTTTTATTCAAATTATGTTTTTTTATTCTCTGTATTAAATGAAAAAAAAAAAAAAAACTTGTGCAGGCAGATGCTACTGAATGTGAGGTATCCCAATAGGACTAATGTCATTTTTGTAAAAATTGGGGTGTTTGGCGCCTAGAGGGTGACTCATACCTTGACCGAAGTAAAATGGTTCTAGTTTCTCTTACGCATATAAAATATGTAATAAATTACAATTTGACAATTATTCTTTTTTTCAAGATATTTGCATAGAAAATTTTCAAAATCACACCCTGTATATCAACAGAATTTAATATTTCAACAGGACAACTATACACTATTTCTGTTGCTGCCGTGTGGTAATAAATGATATTTAATTACGTTAAGTACTAGAATAATTTTGTCTGACTAAAATAAGTAAGAAGATCTAAATTTAGTACAAGCAAGATTTAATTGCAATTAATTTAATTGCGTAAAATAATTAGCTTAGCCGATTTTATGCTTGTACAATAGTTTATCTTTTAAAAATGCATAAATATGTTATATACCGAGTACCAAACAGCTTTTAAAAGGTTTTGATAAGTTTTTAAGATGTAAATAGGTAACTTATGCCTTTAGTTTTCAGAATGAAAACATGGAAAAGATTTCTGAAAATGTATTATGACGGCAATAAGTTGCTACCAGTGTAACGTCCTGCACCACTAAATAACTAAAGGGGGTAACTTTTGTAACTTTAATTGGTCATTAAAAGAATTTTAAAAACTTTGTGAAAAAAAATTCGGACAATATAATTTATACCTAAAATATATTTTTTTATGTAAATATTCTTAAATATCTTCAACAGAATGTGGTACCTAATAGACATCAGCAACAAAGTATTTCTCTACATACAGAAAAATTGGCAACAAATTGCATTTCTGTTTTTGGTTTTGAAAACAAAAATAAGAAAGACATTTTTTAAATAAACAAGAGGAATTTTTACTGTAAAAAAATATTAAATGTTTGATGCGCTGGCCATCCTGTTTAGGTTTCTTAAGGTCAAAAATCGAAATGTAGTTAAAGAAAAACACTTGCATTTTTAATAAATCCTAAAATGCCTAAAACATCAAAGGATTTGTTAATTTTTTTGAAGCCCATAAATAAACTTATTTAACTACTAGTGCAAGTTGTTAAAAAAAAACTCATCAATACACACAGATTGCCGCCATACTGAATTCGGCAAAAATGCTTTCCTGCTGGAATTTTAAAAACAACGACATCCTCTGATACATCTATAAAAATGGAAACTTTAAGGTCTATGTGACTGCCAATAAAAATATCCAGTTGTTCTAGTCGATCACGACCACTCACCTTTTCATTTATTTATTTATTTATTGAATACAGGTACACTACAAAACAATGCAGTTTCTAATTTCACACAAAACACCCAATTTAAACGAAATAATAAAAATAATAAATATAGATTTTTAATTAAAGCGGGACTAAAAAGATTTAAAACAAATTGTTACACGGGTTTCCCATTAAAAAAAATCTAATATACAGAAGAAGTAATTTCAATTATTTTGCTAGGGTATTTCTGTTTTTTTAAGGAACTTTCCTAATCTTTAATCCGAACCACAGGTCTTCAAAAATAAACTAGAATACTTCTATAAGCGCCTGTGTAATAGAAGTGGTACACACATGCGAGGCCAGTCGCATAGGTATTTTTAAAATAATTGGCAACGAGTCAGACTTGTGGTAGCAACCCTGTAAGCTTTATTTCATTTGTCAACTGTCATTTAGTTGATTTTGTCGAATTAGTTTTGTTGTTGGCGATGTGAACCGTCTTGCAAGATATTTTGTGTATTTGTGCAGTTCGCCAATCCCGATGTTCCAGCTTTGCCAAAATGGTAAAGAAAGAATCCCTTCGTGGCTGGCATCGCATGAGTCTACCATTTTTAATTCCTAGTGAGTATTTTAGTTCTTTTGTAACACGTGTGGTCTAAACTCCCCTGGCAGAGGGACAATTGTAAAATTAAATCCTCTAGTCGGTAAGGATTCCTCAGTAGTGGTTAGATTTTTTCACAAAATAATTGCTATTTTGTTTTAGTAATATTATTCTTGAAATGTCCTCCTTTCGATGTTATGTAGTATTTTTAATTTTTGTGAATATAAAAAATGTATTCCATTAATATGGGTTTCTTTTATTTGCGGTGCAATATTGCATTTTCCTAAATTTTACTAAAAATATCTTTTAAAGCCACATTTATAAAGTTATTAAATTAAATTGTAAAATTAATTAAGTTGTTAAAAAAGCATAACTTAAAGTAAAACAAATATAACCAACGCTGCATGCCAGAAAAAAAGTTTTAATGAAAAATGTTTCATTATTCTGTTGTTTTTAGATTTTAAAGTAGGTAAAATATGAATTGGCACATCGCTTTGGTAAATCGCTGTAGCTATGCCGTGTATCTGGGGAGCTTGATTATGGAATAATATTTCTGAAGTCAGTAAAAATGCGGAAACCAAATAAAGATTTTTTGGGCTAAAATTGTAAATTTTACATAAAGCTTGTTTTCAAGGTCTTGAAAAACATTTTTTTAAAGCAAACCCGAGGTATTATTGACCCCTCTCGAATGGTAAGGCACTGAATAACACATTTTGGACAATATTTTTAACTAGTATTTAAAATATTTTGCCACGAACCTACCGGCATTTACAGATTATATTTTTAAGTTCTGTTCTTTAATTTACTAATATTTGCGGCTTTATACTGGCGCATACACAGAGAAAAAGGTTCAGTCCATTATTAATACATATTAAGTAGTATACGATTTGGCATATTATTTTTTTATTAGATACTCTAAGAAAAATCTTTAAATCTTATTGCTGCAATGCAAGGTTAAAATGATGTATTCTACATATATTTGCTGTGATCCGTGGCCTAAAAAAAATTCAAAATGAATAGATCCATATACCGGTCTGAAATTTTTAGACGATCGTCCTAGAGTCATAAAAGCCATTAAAAAATATTAGAACCCTTGGAACCATCCCTTGAGACTTAAGTAACTCCACGGATGAAAAAAAATCAAAATGAATGCTCCAAAGTTTTTTTACCGTCGAAATTTTTAACGATGTCTAAAGCCTAAAAAAAGCATATAAAATATAAAATAGACCGGTTTTGGAACATCCTTCAACACTGAATCCTTCACGGGCTGAAAAAGATTCAAATGAATCTATCCAACTCTTATACCGTCTAAAATTTTTAGACGATCGTTCATAAAGCAAGCTTATATAAAATAATTGGACTGGTACTACCCTTGAACCATCCCTTGTCGACACTTAAGTACCTCCGCAGGCTGAAAAAAAAAATCAAAATGAATCGATCCAACTCTCATACCCGTCTAAAATTTTTAGACGATCGTCCTAGAGAGAGATTTTATTTTTTTTTTAGCCTGCGGAGGTACTTAAGTGTCGACAAGGAATGGTTCAAAGGGTAGTACTGGTCCAATTATTTTTATATGGCTTCTTTATGACTCTAGGACGAACGTCTTAAAATTTCAGACCGGTATAAGAGTTGTATAAATTCATTTTAATTTTTTTCAGGTCGCGGGGGTACTAAAGTGTTGAGAAGGGGTGGTTCCAAGGGTAGTACCGGTACAATTATTTTTATATAGCTTCTTTATGACTCTAGGACGATCGTCTAAAAATTTCAGACGGGTATGAGAGTTGGATAGATTCATTTTGAATTTTTTCAGCCCGCGAAGGTACTTAAGTGTTGAGAAGGGGTGGTTCCAAGGGTAGTACCGGTCCAATTATTTTTATATAGCTTCTTTATGACTCTAGGACGATCTTCTAAAAATTTCAGACGGTATGAGAGTTGGATTGATTTATTTTGAATTTTTTTAGCCCGCGGAGGTAGTCAAGTGTTGACAAGGGATGGTTCAAGGGTAGTACCGATCCAAATATTTTTATATGGCTTCTTTATGACTCTAGGACGATCGTCTTAAAATTTTAGTTGGGTATGAGAGTTGAATCGATTTATTTTGATTTTTTTTTAGCCCGCGGAGGTATTTGAGTGTTGAGGGGGGGGGGTGGTTTCAAAAGTAGTACCGTGTTATTTGATTATCCTTTTTAAAAGCAAACTACTGTTAAAACAGGATAGGAAAATAAAGTAAAACAATTTAAAAAATACCAAATTTGTTTAAAAACAACCAAAAGGTTGTTGCCAAATTGTAAATACCTACCTTTAATTTATCATTTAAGAATTGAGCACTTTAATACTTTCTTTTTTAAATATAGGTATATTCTTTATGTTTTATATGTCCCGAAGTATAAAAACTAACTTAATAGTTTTTTTTTTATAATGTTTGTTTATCTTAATTAAATTCATTGAAAATGCTATTTGGATTTGGCAAAACTGCTATGTAGTAGCAGTTAACAAACTGGTAATACAACCCGAAAATAATCAGGTTTGTTATTGTACCAATTGGTATGCTGTCAGAAGATGCTCAGGAGGCTAACCATAAATACTTACGAGCATACAGAGAATCTTTTTCATGGACGGCTACCAATAGAGATATCCTCAATAATTTGTTAACCACGATCACGATCGGATCGTTTAGAAACAATCTCTTTAGAAGTAAAAGAACTTCTAATGAAAACAAAAATAACTTAAAAATTTTGAAATATATATTCTTCCAGCTTATAATTCTTATTATTAAATTAAAAACGTACATTGATTTTTTAAAATTTTTACTTCTAGATATGTTTTTGTTTATAGTTTTAGTTTTGCGTTTGTGAACTTTAATTTATTAAAAAAATAAAAATTTATAAAACATATGTTGATATTATGTCTTTACAAACCACGATTGTCTATTTAGCAAGAGATACATAATATGTATGTACACATTTTTTTAATTCTCATTACTTTTTTTAACATTTTAAATATTATATAATAAAACTCTGTACATTGTTATACTATTGTTTTACAAATAAACATGTTATAAAATAAATAAAAATAAATTTTTAAACTTTATGTTCCTAGGTGAATGCCCAATGGGAACAATGCCATGTAACTCTGGAGATATTTGTATTCCTCAGAAAAATGTTTGTAATAAACAAAAAGACTGCCCAGGGGGAGACGACGAAAATGAAATATTATGTGGTAAGATAATCATAACAGGCAGAAATAGTTTAGTCGAGAAGTTGATTTCCTGCGAAAATTAGTTACAAGTCTCCTTAAAATGTGGTAAATGGTTTAAACGATCCGAAATAACATCTAGAAGAAGATCATTTTTTAAATTTTTCCTATAGAAAAAATTACAATTGTTAATAACAAAAAACTGTAAAAAAATAACCGTCCAGCTTTTTGGCAAAATCTCAAAAAGTATAAGTGATAGCTCAAATATTATAAAAGTTTCTAAAAGAGCAGGACATTTTAGTTAAAAAGATCTTGATTCCCTGAATTGTAGCTCCAATATTTATAATTTAATTTTAACAAAAATCAGCTTTCGCGCGGTAGGTTCGGCATGCGCGCGCCGCCACTGTAGTAAGCGTAGTTTTTAAATAATTTTTGAATGCAATTAAATGTTA
This sequence comes from Listronotus oregonensis, assembly GCA_019359885.1. Lineage (NCBI taxonomy): Eukaryota > Metazoa > Arthropoda > Insecta > Coleoptera > Curculionidae > Listronotus > Listronotus oregonensis. The sequence continues at coordinate 19,053 of JAHBCN010007222.1, read as the reverse complement.
ACTAAAAATTTTGAAAAAATTCTGGTGTTATCTAGACACTTCAAAGAATATGATCCCGCGATAATAAAAGTTGTATTACCATTTTTCAAAAAGTTATTCAATTGTTAATTAACAGTTTTTTACAGGTCTCTGTTGTCATAAAAGGCGGTATAAAAATTTAAATAACTAATCTATAAAATTTTTGTTTCTTGGAGCCCTTTTTATAAACATACTTAACAAGATGACATTATGAAAGTTTATATAAAAAAAATTATTCAATTTATTATTAACTTTTGAACTAAGAAACAACAAAAGGCATACATTTTAATATGTTGTTTTTTTTTATTTATTAACTGCAAGTAGTTAAAATATTTTTGAAAACTGCTATTACGAATTTCAGTGGGTACTAAAGCTTACTCTATGGATATGAATTTCACGAAAATTCAACCACCTATACTTGACGTTAGTGGTATTTAAATTGGCTATGCTTTAAAAGTGTATGTACCTACAATTAATTATCTTTTTTGCTTTTATACTAAAACGACGCACTGGTTGCGGTGGTTGATAGAATACCTATGAATAGAAGACATATTAACTATAAAAAACAGTGGCGTGCGCAGATATAATAAAACTATTTTATATTTGCAACTAATCGTTTGCCGAGCCTAGCCCATATAAACTTTTTATTTTATTGGGATTTTTTAGCTGACTTGCATGGAAGTACCTATCTGATTGATGAAATACTTAACGCAAGTTTTATAGAAAACTCACTATTCCAGCCTACTGCTCATTTATGTGGTAAGATCTGCGCATTTTTATTTAAAAAATTTAAATACTTTATATTCTTTTTCAGAAATTGATGAATATCCTGAGGTATGTGTATGTGGATTTCGAACAAGAGTATATTGTAATCATGCACAGTTTACAGAAATACCTCAAAATATTTCCACAGCAGTAACATATTTGTAAGTGTTTAAAATTTAATTTAAGCACAAATTAAAGCGCCCTAAATAAAACTGGTAAATCTAAAATTTAATTTTTATAATACTTTGGTTTTATTAAACTAGTCTTTATTAAAAAGCCGTATTAAAAATATTTGTGGCTATAAAGTAATATAAAACTTACTGAACAGGTTGTCAATTAAAAGAAAGTATTTCCATTTCTTTAAAATTGCTAGACAATGTAAGGGTTTTAATAACACTAAAATTTTGGACTTCCATTGTCTTTATTTGTTAATTGATACACAACGTTTCGGTAAGTGATGTATCTCCAACCGTTTTCAAGTGATAACTAACCAGTTATCACTTTAAAACGGTTGGAGATACATCACTAACCGAAACGTTGTGTATCAATTAACAAATAAAGACAATGAAAGTCCAAGATTTTAGTGATATTGAAAGTATTTCCTGTTAACCAGTATTCAAACAAAAATACCTTTAATTTATATAAACAATATCTTATGAAAAGGCTTCCCCTTACATATTTTGCTAATAAGAACTCTTGATTATTGCAAATCCAAATGTGGCAAAAACATGGAACATTGCAGATGGCAAACTTGTTTTTTCCTAAATTTTTTCTAGGCCCAGAGACATTCCAAAAAGTAATACTTTTTTCAGTAAAAAAAAAACTAAGCAAATAACATAGATCATAAAAAGGAATAATTTTTAAATAGTTTTAGCTAAAGTTTTAACTAATCCAATAAAATGTAGGTTAAGATGTTACGTATAGATCCTACATAGTGCATATTTTAAACAACAAATACAAAATATAAAACCCATTATAATAAAAATTTACTACTTTTTAATTATATATTAACATATCAGTAATGGTGGATAAGAGACTTACTTAAATTCTTTCAAAGTTATATATACAATGAATTTATTTTAAATTATTACAAATATTAAGATTCCTAAATTACATAAAGTCAACATAATCAGAATATTTTTTTTAAGGTAAAAGTACCTAGTGATAAGCAAAAGGGATGATATACATGAAGAAAAATTCAACAAAAAACAATAAAATTCAAATAAATAACACTATTATATACATGTTGCTAATAAATATACCTTTTGTCAAATTAAGTAATTAAAAATTCGATTAGATATACTCTAAATTACATTGTCTTTGAGATACAGAGCGATTAGCATACAATCTTTTAATATTAATAACTAAAAAAAATATTTAATTATTAATTATATTGTAAACTATTTTTTTGGTTCATAACCGTTTAATTTCACTAAACTTTTATTCCCAATGAAATCTGATTTAAAAAATATTCTCTGCAATTTTGTCTTTTAACCTTTTAAACCTCCTGTATTTTTTAGGAAATATTTACCATTCTGTACATATATTTAGCAAAATATGTGACAAGGGAAAGTTAAGCCAACCCAAATAGATTTGTGTATTTAAAAAATATTTTAAGGGATGTAGAAAACTAAAATGTAAAATATTGAAAAGATAGTACATTAAAAGGAAAAAATAATCAGGTTTAGAGCGGGTCATAGAAAAATACCATTTAGCGAGATAACAAATTTTAAAAAATATATAAAATTAAAACCACATAAGGTATTGTTTAAAAATAAATAAAAGCTATATCTTAAAAATATGACATATATAGATATATAAACATTTTATCATTAAATTTAAGGGCACTTAGTTATGGGTTAAGCAATATTTTTTCATCCAATTGCACCTAATTAGGGGTAACACAAAATCAAAATTTTAAAGCGCCTACTAAACCACAAAATATTACGGTATTATTTATAGTGATTCTGAACTAAATTTTTATTTAAATAATTTTTTCAGGAATTAAAATTTACTATATCAAAACCAAAAAAAAAATAAAACAAAATGTCTGTGTGTTAATCAAAACTGTTTCTTTTTTAGGGTCCTGCAAAATAACACTATTAGACTTTTAGATATAGATTCGCTAAAACGATACAATCTAACATTATTGTAAGTCCTAGCAAAACCTTTAAGTCACTTGTACTAAAAGTATAATCCTTTGCAGATTTTTAGAAAACAATAACCTTAGTTATCTAGCCCCAAATGTGTTCCAACATCAACAGTATTTAAAAAAACTGTAAGTAGACGCATAGTTACTTCTGTTAATTGGTAAAGAAAACTTTCTTTTTACTCATAAAAATTAAAATATTGTAGCTGGCTTGAAATGTCCCACTTAAACCGATTTTTTAAATCAGTCTGAACCAACGAACTCAAATTCGTGGGTATGAACAAAATAATACTTATTTTCGTCAATCTTTACGGTTCATAATAATATTAAAATTTTAACCATATGGCAGAAAATCTTTTTTTTTTTTTGGACAAACGGTATACATCTCACAATCTAAATAAAAAGTAACAGTGTAAAAAATATTTTTTTGTTTTTAAATAAATTCTTCCATTTTTCAGGCACGCTATATAATCAAAAATGTGGATTTTTTTAGCCTCCACAACTTTTGCAGAAACTTTTTCAGTTTCACAATTTTTTAAACAAATAACTAAAAGGTTCACAAACATCAGCAGTTAATAGCCAGAAAACACATAAAATATTTAATGTTACAAAATAGCAGAAGAAAAATCGGTTAAAAAATTTATTTATTTTTAGATTTTTAATGAACAATAATTTGACCAGTCTATTGCCCGGCGTTTTAAATGGGCTAAATAATTTGGAATGGCTGCACTTAGACAATAACATTCTTACAAAAATCTACATGACCAATTTAGAGGTACTACTGAAGGTAAAATGGATGTAAGTACATATTTTAATGTTAAAATTATTTGTATATATTAAACTTTAAAAAGCGGCTTTAGCACATTTAACATGTTGTAACCAAGAAATGTTCTTGTTTTATTACCAATCAATTTTTAAATTTGCTTAAAATATTTAAACTTAATTTAAAAACTCTGTTGCAATTCCTTTTTCCTGAAAACAATAAAATAGTAATATAATTTTTAGAGATTTATCAAACAACAACCTAACTTTTGAAGACAATGAAACATTTCCATACCTTCCTATGTTACTGGAACTGTAAGTACAGTCTATTATGCTCTTACATTGTTTAAAACTTTTTTATTATTTTTAGGAACCTGAATAATAATAAAATTAAGTACATAAGAAGTAACACATTTAGCAATCTAACTCTGCTTCATTTGTTGTAAGTATATTAATATATTTTATTTACGTTTCTACAGCTTGTAAATTTATAAAAAGTGAGCAGCTTAATTTGGTATATTTAAGATAACTTGAGATAATTATTAATTTTAAAAAAATGTCTCCCAAACCTTTAGCTGTTAATATTTGACTGTCAAAATTTCAAAAACAGGTAACTCAAGGTATAATGCCTAAAGTTTTTTGTATAACTTTCAAATTCACAGAGAAAAATTCAGTAAATTAAACACAAGCAGTAAAATATCGCAGAAGCTTAGGTATATGCTGCAATAAACTGACTTTTTCTAGCTTTAAATAAAATATTAAAATTATATTTGGCAAACATTTTAATGCTTCAATGTTTAAAATATTACTTTTTTTCGGTTTATTTAATAATATTATATTTAATAAAGAATTTGTAAAGCTGTAATTTTCTGAAATGGTAAGGTATTTATAATTTACGGGACCTAAAGGTTAACGTGGATTCCGAACTTACCCAATAGCAGATGGTGTTTACTAACAGCCAGGTGCTGACGGTGCTCAGCTTTGTATATCTTTGCTGATCTCATTTTTTTTATTGTAGTTTGTATATATTTTACACTAAAATATGCGAATCAGGGCATAAAAAACAATCGATTAAAAAATACTAAATTAAATATTCTAACACATAACAAAAATTGTAAAACTTAAAAAGTTTTATTTGCACAAGATTTAACCAATCTTACTTTAATATTTTAAATAAGAAAATTTTGAGTCCGGTGTATATTAGCAAATTCGCCGGTCTAATAGAACATGCTCTCCTCGTATGCTATGGTTCACCTCAGCGATCAGTCAACTCGTCAGCGCGCCTTCAATGTGCTGTATTTAGTGCCAACAATAAGTGACTCAACTTGTATTTAAATTTTGCAAACTTTGCTTTACTCTCTCAATTTAATAAAAATATTTGTTAATAAGGAAAAATCGCGAAAAGAAAATTACGCTATTCACAGCTTTGTTAATAGAGTATATTTATATCAGTTTACTAGTATTTATAAAATAAATTTACTTTTTAGAAACCTGAGATCTAATCAGATAGCGGTTATCGAAACAGATGCATTTGGTAACTTAACACAATTACAAGAATTGTAAGTATTACATTTTTAATTTAAAACTTAGACGTTTATTTAGTAATTTCCTATTTACGAAACAGTATAGTCACTTCTGTATATATACTATCGTAATATATTATATATATATATATATATATATATATATATATATATATATATATATATATATATATATATATATATATATATATATATATATATATATATATATATATATATATATATATATAAATAAAGGTATTTTAAATTTTTAGGGATTTATACGATAACAACCTGAAAACATTACCGCAAAACGTATTCATGAGTCAAGTACACTTAGTAAGACTGTATGTATATTTGGTGTTTGTTAATATTACTTAGAAGACAATATTTATTTTTTAGATCTTTGGGTAAAAATCATCTTTATTATTTGCAAAAAGAGTGGTTTGCCAATCTTAGAAATCTCGTATCATTGTAAGTATATTACCTATATCCCCATTAGTAGGGTGTCCTATTTTTGACACTTTTAGAAGTTATCATAGATAACCTAACTTTAGATATGTAATCGCTAATCGCATTTATGGCAAGTTTACGTTAGCGCGCACTAAACAAACAATAAGGTTATCCGGCATGCGTATTTGAAATAAAGGACCAGTGCCAAACTTAGAAATTTCTATAAATCATTAATTAATTTATATTTATAAAATATATTTTTTAAAACTCATTGACGTTGTCAAATATCTTAGTTTTCATAACTAGTTACAAAAAGTAAATTTTTTTGCAACTGATGGTGATGAAAAGTAAGATATTTAACAACGTCAATGAGTTTTGATAAGTTTTTTATATTTTAAAATTGAATTAAAAAGAACTATATCATATTCAAAATTAGAAAAAATATCGTGTGGAAAACACTATTTTTCATAATTTACATTTTTTTGTTCTGCTCGTTACGAAAAATAGTGCTTTTCCGAACTGGTTGCACAAATAACTTATTTTTTCTATATTTGGATACTAATTTTTTTTTATTTTGCGTTTTTATACATATTTAAATTATGTTAGGTTGAAATATAAACAATAGGGTAACAAAATTAATATTACAAAATTTAAATAGCAAAAAACAGGGGCTTATAAAAGATAGGGTTTAAAACAGTCTTTGTATCGCAGTGAAACGGTTTTAAAACTGTTAGAATCGATTAAACGCGTGAGTGTCTACCTTACACGGTTTTGTCAGTTCAAAAACGACGAAGTTAAAAGGCTTTCTGTTTATCTAAAGGTTCTGCTTTGTTTGAAGATGAGTGAAGGGATCGTGTAATACACTGTCACGTATCGGTTAGGAATGGTTTTATTTGACTGGACTTGCATATAGCCGTACAATAATCGGTTTTTGGCGAGATTGGAACAAACTTATAAATAGGAGGGAAAAAATGTTGGTACAAATAACGTTAACTCTTTTCCTGCTTAGACTATGGAGGGAAAGAGAGAAAGGTTATACAGCTACTTTTTCTCCCTTGCACAAATGTTCGCGGATCACCAGAAAACAGTTTAGACATTTTTTATTAACAAAAGAAATGTATAAATGCTACCACTAAACACAAAATAGGTCAATAAACAGTAAAACTTGTTTAGAATTTATAATTATATAGAAATTCTATCACAAATTACAAAATAAGTCAGTCCAAAAACTAAAAAATCTCACACAAGCGGCCAGTACGGAACTGGCCGGCGACAAACGTATAAATAAAATCGGTCTGCTGGTCCGTTCTGCGCATGATTTAAGACCCTAAGCGATGAATACCGCCACAGCGCACGGACACATTTTTTCGCCCATAAAATCTAACTTTTGAACTGCGCATTTGATACCCTTTGCCGGTCTATATGAAGGTCAGGGGGAGTTATTGGGATAACTATTAAAGATATAAGGTTGCGGTTTTCTCACTTATGTTCTTATTTTAAGTGAAAAGAGAGATTCATCTATCAAATTTGTCATGACCCTTTTACTTTGAATCCACAGAGCGATTTTGAAAATTTTCGGTTTTTACGCACTATCTTGTACCTCCCTTATATCTTAAGGTATTAAAAAAGTAAAAACTGACCCATCCAAAAGAATGAAGGAAGAACTACTCAGTAGTAGGAAAAGACTTCGCATAACAGTAGGGTTGCTAACAGGGCACGATAACCTAAGAGGTTTAAGGATACCACAAGATAGGCTCATACAATGGGGACCCAAGTTGCAGAATGTGCGACAAGGGGGAAGAAACAGCCTACCATATACTGTGTGAATGTAAAGCGTTAAATCACAAAAGACAGGCATTATTTGGGCAACCGAAAATAGGCCCACAAGAATATATCAACCAACCAGTCTCGGGGTTATACAGACTTGTAGAAGGAACAAGACTAATGGGAAGATTGGTATAAAAGACAATGGGAAATTAGGCACAAAAAGCCTCAAGAGGCTGCGCTGCCTCCGGTAGTGAAAGACGGCTCCCAGGAAGAAGAAGAGGAAGAAAAACTGATCCTGGTCAAGCTCTCTACGTGGAGTTTAGTAAAGCATTTTTTTAGTTTCCGATTTACTCTATTGGGAAGGAACTATACTGGCTAACTCCTCTAAGCAAAAGTAAGAAAAATACTCATAATAGAGCAGCAAGTTCCCTGCAGCTCGTCGGTGGACAAAAAAACGTACGGCTCTTTAGATAAAATCAAAAATGGCAAGAGTTGTAAAAGACATCGTTTTCCAAATATGGAAACAGTATTCCAGGCAGGGTTTGATTTGGGATACGTAGAGAGTGCTAATGTGTGTGCTTATTAAGGTTATTCTCAAAGGAAACGCCGGCAAGGTTAAATGACTCTTTCTTCTCCAAAGCTTGACTGTACATAAGTAAAGAAAAAGAAGCGGCAGACATTTTTCGGGACAGCAAACATAATTGTGATTTTGAGGCCTTAAGCTGGGCAGGACTTTTGGTCCCCTAATCCAATATTAAGGAAAGGTCCTGTAAAAGGACATTATTGAACAGACTGTTTCTAAACCAAGAATGTCTAAATTATTTTTATATTCAAGGATGCAGTCTAAGTCAAAGATTTTCCACTTCGGGTTATTAGTGAATATTGATTTATAGTCTGGTGTTAAAAGTAACAACAATAAGGTTTTTTTAAGCCTTGTATGTAAACCTTACTGTAAACCTTTTTTATAAACCTAACTAATTGTAAGTTAAAACTGTGTAAAGGCTATATTACAAGTAAATATTTTTTAACTAAATTTGTAATTATTTTTTGTAGGCATTTGGAGGAAATGAAAATAAGAAATATAGATACTAACATGTTCAAAGATCTCGTAAGGCTACAGTCAATAGGTTTTGAAACCTACAAATATTGTACTTATGCACCTACAGTGCCTAGATGCAGACCTTTATCCGATGGTAAAAATGTGCACATATGTTGGTTTTTAAATAAAATTCATTTGGCATCATTGCATTGCCGATATTTTTAATGTAAGAACTTTAATAAATCAAAACTATGGTATGTCATATTAAAACTGACTATAACGGATAATTTTTAATGTGTAGTAGAAATGTAATGCTGCTGATATCAGCAGTTTTAATGAAAGTCCTAGTCATTATAACAGGGATGATTTAAACTAGCAAAAAAGTTGAACGAGTAATCGAGAACTTTAAAGAACTTACTTATAAGTATGAAATCCCACAGGCGTTCAGTCTGATCGTACAATTGGCTTTTGCATGCTAAAGAGAGTCGTTAATTTCCGTTTTTCCACGAGCTGTTTAAAAACATTACTTAAGAATAATATAAAATAGAAACTATAGGAGTATTAAACTCCAGGAATTAATGATTTACGCAGACTAATCGTACGATCAGTCCTGATTATTCTTAGCGTTTGTGGACATTTTTTAGAAACAACTTTTTTGATTACTTTCCTTAGAAACGTAATAAGTGCATAAAAATACAGGCAATGCAGACAATTTTATTTCTGCATAATAATTATTTTCACAACTTAAAAGTATTTTTTAGGTATATCTTCGATAACACAACTTCTCTTCAAACCGATTTTTAGATACTCTAACTGGATAATGTGTTTTATTACCATCGCTGGCAATACACTGGTTCTATGTGGAAGATTTTTATTTCGAGATGAAAACAAAAATCTTAGCATTGTGATAAAAAACCTTGCTGGTAACTAAAGTTGATGAAACATGGTAGATAGTTTTTGGACCCAATTGTGAAAGTTTCATTGCTGATGCTCATATACCATACTAATCGTTTTGTTGTATGCGCGTAAAATTTTCAGATTTAAAAAATAGGCATCTAATGTACAAATGTCCGAATAATCACCATTAACTTTTGTCTGCCACTGCCTGCCGACAAGAGCAATCTTGATATGTCATGTGAATTGCAAAAATATAAAGAATTCCATGCATTCGCCATGCCGCTCTTAAATTATTTTGACTTCTTCGTGTTTTCTGGTTTGTTTTTGGGACTAAACAAAAATACTTTTGGTATATATTTATCTAAGTTAGGACAGGGCAGCAAAAACTAAAAAAAATACCAAGCGCTTTTAATATTCAAACAAAGCTACATTATCTGATAGACCTTGCGATTCTCAAATTCAATTTTCATATTTTACTAACAGAATTCTACATGAGATGACGTCTTACTGCTTGTCTGTCTTAAACAAAAAACTTTCGAGACAAAAAATTTAGGTGTAAAAGACGCAATTTTTGTTTGCATGTTTAGGTTATAAGTTATCTTAATTAACCCTCGTGGGCATAGGTCCATATGGGTTTTCCCATATGCATTTACCCAAACGTACTTTTCACAAGACATCCGGCCCCACCCGGCCGCATGGAGGTAAGTAACACGCGGCATCGTCATTTGGCATGCCAGTCGTAGTTTTAAAAGTAACACGCGAGCTGGCCAATTAACTGGCACAATACTGGTGATATCGAGTGCTACTTTGCACTATACACTTTTACCGCGAAAACATCCAAAAGGCAGTCAATCAAGCAAACAATTGGTACGCTCCCTTTATTGGACCTTCAAAGCTTAGTACTTCCACACATTCGCTTGGCAAATATGTGGGAAACAATAACAGATTGGGTGACAGAAAAATAGCGAATTAACTATTTTCTTTATTATGATACTTACTTTTTTTTTCAATTATTAAACATTTTTTTTCTAAATTTTATCCACTTTTCGAAAAGCAATAAAGGAAACTAAATGTCATGTTGGTGGATTTCATAATCATACAAAATAGGATTAATAAATATGAAATATATACATATATTTTTTAAATGGGCTCCATTTGACTTGGATGCTATTTTAATTAAGCTTAAAAACTAAATCTCTCTTAATATTACCTGAGTTTAAAAAAACATCCCCTTTTACCCTTTTAAGAACAAAATATATGTATTTGTTTATTTGTTGAAAGCCACTAAAAGTAAGAGAAAAAATTATATATTTTTAACAAAGACCGTCCAAAAGATAGACCATCCTCCTATATACCTCCTAAAGGGGTGAATTTTTAAACAAGATTTAAATGGGACCACCTTAGATCCTCCAGAGTTAAACAAAAACAGAGTCAAAAAAATTGACCTTTAACTACGGAGTAATCGTCAAACATACAAAAAAAAATGCATACGGGCAAATTAAAAACCACCTTCTTTTTTAAAATCTAGTAAAAAATGGTTTTATTTTTCCCTATAAATAAATTACTTAGGTATCTCTTTTCCGGATGGCAATGATGGCTGTAACTTATCTCCATGTGACCAGCCCGCGTACGTGTTATATTCAAAAATACGAATGGGCATCCCGAATGGCGATGCCGCGTGTTACTTACCTCCATGCCACCCGGCCTGGCTACCAACATAAATGATGCCTTTATTTGTAGTAATAATTTTGTCAAATTGACTAATAAAACGCAGTTCTAAAATGCGTGCTTTCGTACGTTAAGTGCAAACTATTGATTTTAAAGTGATTAACATAAATGGTTTAAAACAGATCTTTTTCTAGCGGTTAATAAGCCGACTTGTGTTTATGATAAATATAAAGAATTTATGTTTTGAGCAATGTAAGTGAAATAAAAATGGGTTTTAGAAAAAAAAAACATATTAGAAATCAGATTCCGGTGAAGAACAAAAAAAAGTATAAACAAATAAACATTTTTTTTTCGTGTGTGTGGCTTAAAGATAATGCCCATTTTAGTACTATTTGATAATGCAACAACATATTGCAGAACATCGCACAGGACATAAAAAGTGTTTTTTCTAAAGCTTAATTCTATTAAAATTTCTTTATTTATTGTCACTGGAAGACAATAATTCATATTTCTTTACTCTTTAGTAAGCGATGGTCTCATGGGCATCTATCTCTTTATAATAGCATATCATGATCTAAAATATCGAGACAACTATAACATAGCAGCAAGAAAATGGATGTCCTCCTGGAATTGTGTTTTAACTGGTATATTAGGAATGACGTCTTTAGAAGTCTCAGTTATGGTCCTAGTTTTTATGTCTGTAGACAGATATTTTGTTATAACTATGCCATATCGAAAATATGGCGGACTGAATTTCAAAGAGACATGGAGGGTATTATTATGTATATGGTGCTTTGCAATCAGTATTTCTGTTATACCAGGTAATATTAGCTGTTAAGGTTTAACCAAGTTTTTAGGAAAGGTCATTGCATAATATTTTAGCGTTGGGATTTATGTCAAGCACAAAATTTTACGGTGTTAATGGTCTGTGTTTGCCGCTGTATATTGATGATCCTTATTTAATCGGATGGGAATACTCAGCTCTAATATTTTTTGGAATAAACGCTCCCAGGTAAAACATAATATTTTTAATTTAATTATGTCTGATACACATTTCTTACCAAACCTCATATTATTCATAATTTATTAATGTCTGATACACATTTTTTAACAAACCTCATAATACTTATAGTTTATTAATGTGTGATCTACATTTTTTACCAAACCTATTTTTATATACAAAACCTAATAAACTCCTTATTTTACCACCACCACTATTTTATTTTAAAATAGCTCGGGTTTATTCATGTGTTTAATTATTACTTACTTAAAAAAGTAGTAGTTTTTCTTGTCAAGTTCATAATATATTTACTTTTACCTTTAGAATAATATTAGTATTGTGGCCAAAATGATATTTTAAAAATTAAAAAAAAAATTAAAATTGTCTCCTTGATAACACAATAGTCACACTCTCTACCTGTCATGCAGGAGACTCGGGTTCGAATCCCAGCCGGGGAGATATACTTGGGTAGTATTTACTTAAAACACTGTCAGTAGTGGCACTACTGTCTTAAGCCTAGTCCAGACCTACATACATTTGCCCGCAAACATTAAAACATTTGTATAAAAACTGTATAAAAGCTGTTTAAAATGTGTTTGCAAACATTTGTTTAAAAACATTTAAACAAATGTTTAAGGTTTTTTGTTTCCCGCCAGAATGGGAAACACGTGTTTTTATACTCGCCAACAAGCAAGTCTGGACGCGTTCGGGGCAAATGTTTATTTATTTGTTTTATCAGTGGCGCTTGTAATTTCGGGGTTTTGGTCTATTATTTAGTGTATATACAAATAGCTTATTAAAATGTGGAACCAAGAAAAAACCCTTTCTTTAATTGAAAACTTTCACAGTCTACCATGCTTATGGGACGTACAGTGTGTAGACTATAAAAACCGTAATAAAAAAGTGGATGCCTATGAAATGCTTGCAAAAAAGTATAAGATCAGTGCATCAGAAATTGAAAAAAAGGTTCAGGCACTAAAAAATCAATTTCGCCGAGAGCACAAGAAATTATTGGACTTTGAGCGAAGTGGAGCATCTCTCAAGCAAGTGAACTGGTTTGGTTACGAAAGACTATTATTTTTATTGCAAGGGTATATTTCTAGAGGTAGTCGTTCAACAGATGCAGGAAACGAAGAGGAAACTGAGGTAAGTTAGCATTTTATTTTAATTTTTATGTAATATTTATGTCTATGTCAAATTATGTATTAAGACACTAAAACGGTAATTTTCTTTTATATTTTCCATTTTTTTTGAACTAACGTGGGTTTTTCTTAATTTTTGACATTATATTATTATTAGCAAGTAAGTCACCGGTATTCAAAAAATGTCCATGAGATAATATAGCCCTGAGGCTAAAAATTTGCTATGGAATACATACGTATTTAGTTACTACAATGTGACTATGTTTTTTTTAAATACGGAGTTGTAAATAATATGCAAAACATATCATCGGATATCTTGGTAAAAAAATATTGTTTGCAAGGTGTGTGCAAAATTATATGATGATCTTTGCGACCTACCTGTGGACAAAAATATAAAAAAAATCTAAATACTTAAACGTACCTAGTTTATTTCAGAAAAACTACAAAAAATATTTACTACAACTATTTAAAAATTCACCAAACTACGCTGACAAGTTTTGCCAAGGCACAGAGCCTTGCGGGGATACAAAATATTCCTTGAATTCATCTCTTATCTCTGTAACTGGTGATTTTCTTGCAATATTTTGCAATCCAAACAATTGGTCTCCTTGGACATCTTGTCTCCACGAACCCGGGTTAATTATATTACTATCGAGATCTTCAGTGTCAAAAGTTCCTGGCGGGAAATAAGTGTTGATGCATTCAACATTTCGTCGTAAAAAATTGTGGAGATAAAGACATGTTAAACTAACCAGTTCTGCTTTGTTCGGGTCTAATGCTCTGAATTTAGAAGATAAAATTCCGAAAACGTTTTCAATTATTCTTCTGGCTCTAGAATGTCTGTAATTATAAATTCGTTTGGGATTGTTAGAACCAGGTAACTGACCAGGATATGGCTTCTAATGTTTGTCGTTAAAGCAAATGCATCATCAGCGGCAAATATAAACGGCATGGTTTATTTCTTCCAAGCAATGGTTGATTGGGTGGTAACCGAAGCCTTTCTTCACTAATTTTTTTATAAAAGGTGTAAATTTCAAAACCCGCCATCTGATATTCGCCCTTGACATCCAACGTCAGCATACAAAACATTATAATTTGCGTCTGCAATAACGAACATCACAATACTGTGTGTCTTCTTATAATTAAAATACAGGCTTCCACTATGTGCCGGTGCAACAATTTGAACATGTTTACCGTCCATAGCGCCAACACAGTGAGGGAAATTCCATCGGTTATTAAGTCCTTCGCTAATAACGATCCATTCCTCTTCTTTCGTCGGCATCTAAAAATAAAACTAATTATGGATTTTATTTACAGAACTCCACGGATGTTATGGGAGAAAATTACAAACCTCATTGCAGATGAAACTAATGCCAATAAAACTGATACTGATACTGAGCACCAACAGGAAAACATCGTCAACAGTCTAGAACATTACCAAAAGAAAGGAATTTGTTTTACCACCAACAAAGAAAATACGAAAAATTGATGATTCAAATGCAGCTGAAGCTTTAAAGTGCATGAAAACGCTTACCGACACGGTTTCAAAACGTAATGAATATACTGTTTACGGGAGCATATTGCTAATAAACTTAGAAATAGCGGTAGATCAAAGTTAAAATAGCATTTGCTCAGAATGCAATTGATAATATCTGCTTTAAATTATTGATGGGTGAATTTTATAAATCCATTGCATCATCCTCTGCAACAAGCTCGGTCATTGTATTAAGTTCCCACAATGTAGCATTTCGTCATCCCCAGCAACATCGCCGTTACCCCAACTTGCCACATTATCAGAGTCTACACCAGTATCTCATCAAAATTCAAAGTTTCAACAATCTAATAACAGTATGCCATCGCAATAAACAGCAAACACTAACTTTATGCCAGATAATTGTCAAGCGCAGGGTCAACTGATGTATGAAATTGAAGAAGAGTATGCCAATAATATTAATCTACATCGATCCACAGATTTACATGAATCCAATGAAACAGAAAATGTAAGAGCGTATTATAATAATACCAAGAACTTTATAGATCTTTAGATGTCTACCTACTTTACTTAGTTGTATAAATGTTTTTTTTTTGAATAAAGTTTTGATAACACTTTTATACCTCCTAAGTTAATTGGTCATTCACCAACATTTAAGAACTTAAGTTAGGCTTTAATTTTAAAGTACAGTTGGAGAGTTTAGCTTTACTTGAATGTGGATTCACTTCACGGTTTCATGTCTCAGAAAAGTATGGTTTAGCAGGCAAATAAAATTAATTTGAATGTATACTTACTTTTATATAAGGGTTTTAAAAGTGTATAATAGCATTGCATACAATGGGTACAATTTCTGATATTGACTGCTTTGAAATTCGAAATGTGTACATCAAACTAATATATGAATCACCACTTGCCAGATATCTAAGATTATTGCTAACCGCAATGCAACAGGGATAGCTGCTCTATATTTGTATCTTGTTTACAAATATTTGGGCAATCATTTGAATTAATATCTCAAAATCAGTTGGAGTCATTCTAACAAAATTTTTAAATCCAGCTCCATCATTTAATTTTAGGTCTCTTAGTAAGTTTGAAGAATGTTCTATTCCGTTTTGCAGGAGTTCACGTACCCACCAACGTTTTGTTTCCTTTTCCTTGACGTAAAATATATGTATCCAGCACAAATGCCCGCCACTGCCTCACTGCTCAGCGACATGTTTTTTTCTTTGGTCTGGACTCAGTTGCAAACTAGTTTTTAATCAATATTTATCGAAATAAAACACCTACACAAATGTTTAAATATTTTGTTTGCGGGCAACTGTTTTTAAACATTTGTTTGCGGGCAAATGTATGTATGTCTGGACTAGGCTTTAAAGGTGCTATAAAATGCAATAACTGCATGTTTTGGTGCTTGGACAGCGTTAATGGAACTGGAGAAAAATGGGTTGAACATCGAAAATCCCGGCACCCACGTTACAGCAATACTTAGACATTAAGCCTTCGTTGGGTGTCATAATAAATTTAAAAAATAGAGAAAAAGAAAAATTGCCTATCTTTTTTGATACAGCTTCTCTGTACGCGCGTTCTTTTTTTAATTTCTAAAGGGTAGAAAAACGAAATTTGATTTGCATATATAATAGATAAATTAGCACATTTTGACATAATTAATTTGTTTTAAGGCACTTCCAGTTTTTTCAACGATAATACTAGCCTTTTATCTTTAAATAATGCATGGTAAATTTTCTTGTTAGTTTCAATAGAAAACTACATCCTTAGTAAAATAACACGTCATTTAATCTTTTTGAATGGATCAGGTAATTGTTTTTTAATTTTTTATTAAATCGTATAAAAAAGTTTTTTTCTTTTCAATCTTCAAATTAATTTTATTACTGTTAAGAAAGTGACAAAGTGCTTATTTTTTTGATTTTCCTAATATCGAGAATTTAAATTATTTTTAAAATATTTTTGTCACTACAAATTCCGTCACACTATCAGCTTCAATACACCTATTACCAGGCTTTAAAAAAATACAATATCACTCTATTCATTTCAGTCATTTTTTATGACCAATACCCCACTATTATGGTTTGCTTAAATAAGGGATTCATGTCTGTCCAAAATAGGCAGGACACTTGAGTAAAATGGTCAACAAAAATCAATCTAAGAAAACAATGTAATAATTTTAAAGATCTTATTCGCAAAAATTTGAAATAAAGTATTTTCTTACATCGGTTTTTGACGGGTGTTTATCAAGTAACTCTCAATTCGACTAATCATTTACATGGTCAACTCATTAAAAATATTTTTGTTTTTTTTAGCCTACTAATAATAATTTACGCTTATGGAGGAATGTTTATAAATATTAAAAAAACGAGAAATGCAACATCAATAAGAAGTGACAATGTCAATTTGCAGTTAGGTTCTTTTTCATTGTTATGGCAAATATAGCTTGCTGGTTGCCAATCATTGTCGCCAAAGTGATCGTTTATTTCGATGTCGAAATATCAGGTTAGTGTGTCCTAGTCAACGAAGTTAGAATGGGGTTTGGCTTTTTGCTGACACGTATAGACCAAACAATATGGTCACATGGCAACTACTAATAAAATAATGACATAATTTCTAATATTATCTATTGCTTTTAGACCAGCATTCTACATGTATCTTTTAAACCAAACTTCCGAGCTATTATTTTAGCCGAACTTAACTGCGTTATATTTAACGGTTTCTTGTAAGAAAATAATCAGTACTACACATATTTTTTTACATTATACATATTACATTCAGGCACTAAACGTAATTTATATGACTTTGTTTTGTAGTAGCATGTCAAATAAGTTTTAAACATGAAAAAGGTGTTTTGCTTCTGACAAATATTTTAAGGTTCATTTAATTTTTTGTTGTAGCTGATGTCTATGGATGGCTTATCGTATTTGTTTTGCCAATAAATTCATCTCTTAACCCAATTCTTTACACATTTACCACAAGAAAGTATAAAAAAAGACTTGTACAGTTACCAAACTGCATTAAAAAACTCACAAAACCAAATAAAACTAACGAAAAACATCCAGACCCTGGTGTTATATTTAATATTAATACAAAAGATATTAAAACGATCAAGAGTTAATCTGAAAACCATAAGAAACAATAATATAAAAATACTTTTAAGTAAATGTTCCAAAAAATGTACCCTCCAATTTAAGTTAGCAGATATTTTTAAATGTTTTGTATCTTGATGTTAATAAAAAAAATTAAAAAATCAGTTTTACCGTAGATGTTATTTCCCCCTTTATCTTCCTTTTCCTACCTCCTATTGTCAAATTATACATTATCATAAAATAGTTTAATCATCAAAAATGTTAAAATTAAACTATCTAAAATGTTCTAAAACAATCTTGTTTATTGGCCAGAATTTACAAAAAAAAAAAAAAATTGTAGGTAAAGTACTTAGTTACTGGAAACTTTATTTTATTTGTCCCTAAGTTATTGCTGTTATTTTATACTTATGTAAATAAAATAAGGGGATAATTAAAAAAACACATTTTTTAAATTTTGTTTATTATTTTTTTGTATTTTAAATACATTAAAATTTCACAGTTACTTACGTTTAAAACTATATTTACAAAAATCTTAGTTTTAGGGAAATAATCACTTTGTCTAAAAAATTAACAAAATATCTTACAGGTGAAACTTATCAGCCTTCCTAGTAATATTACATTACAACAGAGTCGAACCTGGCATTCTGTGAAATTTGGAAAAAAAGCAACAGGTAAAAAAAGGAAATCATTTACCTCAAGTGAAACACTTAAAATTCTAAAAAGCCGTTGGACGGACCCAAAATTTTTAAAGATTTAAATCAAGATTTTTTTGCTACATGCCTAAAATCTAAAGATAAAAATTATTATTTATTAAGACAGCGTATTTTCACAATTTAAAAAAAAAATAATTTAAACCTTTGCAAAACAGGTTTTCAAAACATTTTTGACATAAAAAGCGTTTACTAATTATTAAGTTTTCACTCGAGGCAACAGAAGTGAGCATCAAAACTAAATTTTTGGTCCGAATAATATCTATAAGGTAGAATATAAAAATTCTAGACTGTTCTGTTTGACATAAATAAATACTTAAATCAAAACCTTACATTACTATACACATATATTATTTCAAAAATTCTTACGCCTAACAAATCGGTTACTACTACTTTTGGTTTTAAGACAGTTAAAATAACCTTTTGTAACTATCACATAACATGACATATAAACCTCTCTAGATAAAACTTTTAACTTGGCAACATTCCTAGTTTAAAAGATTATTTTAAGTGCCTTAAATATTCAAGTTTAAGCATTTAACATCTATAACATTTCACCTAATCGTATATTAA
>JAHBCN010007221.1:0-44601 GCA_019359885.1 Listronotus oregonensis | reverse complement strand
AAAATTTTGAATTTTAGGTCGTTATTTTACATCTTTATTTTAGTAGAAATATTATTTTATTGTTTTTGTTTTTACTTGTTTTAATTAACTTGTTACGGGTAGTTTTGTTGTAACACGGTATTAACGGTATAGATTTGTTCGCGAAACCCATTTCTGTAAAATATCTGTTCAGCATATCTATTTTGACAATTACTAATATTTTATTGTTTACAAAAAAATTACGTTCGCCGGAATCAAGGCCAACTAAGAAAATATTTGTTTTTGGAAATAAATAAGGTTGTAAATTTAAATTATAACATGTTATACATTGTTGAAATTAGAATAAAAAGCACTATTTCGGTAAAAACCCAAACGGCCATTTTGAAAAAAAAGGGATGATAATTCTAAAAACCCGAAAAATTGACTACACGGTCATATTGTACAAAAAAGGTTGCTTTAAGGAAGTTTTTACAGATTTGAAAATTTTTCACTTATAAAAAAAATATGGCCGATTTTCAAAAATGCATGTTTCAGGTTTTTTCAAAATTCTTCAAAAACCTGAATAGATAAAACCATGCAGTGAAAAGGATTAGCTTACTAACATAATTGTCCAAAACTTTCCCCCTTTAACCGATTTTCTATCTATCGTGGTTTCCAAGAACCCCATACTTTCCCCACCAATTTGGGACACACTGTATAGATATATATTTATATATTGTGATTTTTGAGATACAATCAAAATTAGTTTTTTTCATATAGGACACCCTATATCTAAGTATCTTAAAAATTTACATTTTTTGCAACAACACACTTAATACTTTGCTTTGTCTTAAATAGCTAAAATACCAAAAAATATGTTTGTTTACATATCAAAAAATTCAATAACAGTTAAGTATTGGTTTTCGCATTCCGTTTTCAATTATAAGCCTATATTTTTTCAAAATTGTCTTAAATAAATATTTTTTAAAACTATGAAAAGTTGAACATGTTTAAGTGCTATATTGAGAGTAATAAAAATAGGGACGCAGCTTTAAAGTTGTATTTTGAGCGTTATCCGGAACGACAACAGCGAGAAAAAACAATATTTCAAAGATTGTATAACATTTTAAATAAGTATGGATCATTTAAAAAACCAAGAAGTAAGATTTACAATAAAGAAAAGAGAGAACGAGATGAAATAAATACATTAGCTTGTGTTGCTCCTAATCCGACGGTATCTAGCCGTAATATTGAGAAACATATTGGCACAAGAAAAACTAAAGTTTTCAAAACGCTAAGAAAGTATGTATAAGTATTAAAACCGTCAAACAAGAAAGGTTTACAACTTACATCCTGGGGATGAAGATCGGCGTTTAGAACTTTGTCATTGGTATTTGGAACAGATTTATCGGAATCCAAAATTTTTTCAAAATATAATATGGACTGCCGAGGCTTTTATATCTAGCTAAGGAATTTTTAATTGACATAAAAACATATTGGTCAAACATAAATCCTCACCAGACGGTCGCCAGGGTACAACAAGAGAGGTTGGGGTTCCATGTATGGGTGGCGCTGTATCAAAACAGAGTCTTTAACTACAGGATTTTTAATGACAATTTAAATGCGGAAGGATACATCCCAATTTTGAAGGCGTGTGTAATACTTTAGTTGGATGACATGCCATTAGCTGCAAGAAATAATGTTTATTTCCAGCAAGACGGTGCTCCAGCTAATAATGGCCATGTAGTAAGGCACTTACTAACTGTTAATTTTGGCGAAAATTAGCTTGGTATATATGGACCGAAGAGGTGGCCCCCGCCTTTGCTCGACCTACCGCCACTAGACTTTTATTTTTGGGGATTTATTAAAAATGAAATATACAAAATCCGGAGTAATACTGTTAAAGTACTTAGAGCAAATTTTATTAATTTTATTGGAAGAGTGCCAAATATTCATATCTATAACGTCACTCGTGCAGTTACAAGCCGAGCCCAAAAATGCATTAAACAAAATGACAATTTAAGCACCTTTTGTAATAAAGCACTAGCTAATTGTTAAAGTAATTAAGGTAATGGGGTACTTATTTTTTTTTTTTTTTTTGTAGTTGTTTTAGTTTTTTAGCGTTTAACTATTATTGTTAATGTTAGTTGTTACTGTTAACTGAGTTTTTAATATACCATTAAATAATAATAAGAATATAAGTATATATATATATATATATATATATATATATATATATATATATATATATATATATATATATATATATATATATATATATATATTAATTTAGTTACCAAAGTGTTGTCCTCAGGTTTATTTTTTTTAACCCCCATTTTATTTAAATTTATTCGTCATCATAAGGTTAACTAATTCCGATTAAATTCAAAATAGGCAAGTCTTAATTGTATTCAACTTTAATCGGGTGTCGGTCACTCTTTTGTGGTGCTTGTGTTTACGTAAGTCTTCCACAAGCGTTTATCTATGCCGTTTAGGGAAGCCCTACCATTACATCTCCTATCTATTACTTTTTTAATTAAAATACCTTTTTAAGGTTAATTTTAAATGTCTCGGTTATAAATATATACAGACTCATCGGGTCTGTTGTCGTTTAGCGTCCATCGATTTGAAAAAGATAAAAATTACAGAAACATTTTGTTTGGTAGATTAAAAAAAAGCTTTTAAATTTAGCTTTAAAGCATTATGGATTAAATATAAATTTACAAATTATAAAAAAATAATAAATTTTTAAATAAGGTTAGTATCTGGAAGTGGAGTCCACCCTATTTTTGACTATAAAAATAAAAAAATTTAAATATCAAACTGTTTTTTCATTTTGTTTGACAGCACATTTATAATAAATAAAATTTACACTTTAACGGGAAAAACCTATCGAGAACTAACCAGGAACTAACCAGGACTGGGTAATAGTTTGAAAGTGATTGTTTGTTAGTTCTTAATGAGATATCCTATTCGTTTGTTCGTTTTTAAAAATCTTTCATTTTTTCGACACAAAAAAGGGTCTCGAATTTAATAAATACAATATTATTAGTTTTTTTTTAACGATAAGGCTAAAGATACCAAAATATAAAAATATCATATGCCAGCAGGATGGAGCTCCACCTCAAGCTTTTCGAGATATTCTTGACTTAAAGGAGCAGTACCCCAAGTAGATTGGCCGCAATACAACCATCAGATAGCCGAGATATTACAATAATAAACATTTTTATGGGGACATTTAAAAATAGTAGTATATCGTAAGAGACGCTGGGACTTTTAACAATTGACAAACATAATTATTTATGACATTATCTTGATAAACAAGGCAAATTGTATCCTGTATTACAAGTCTTTAAAAATCAAAATAGGGTTTTCAGACCTGTTTTGAAAATAATGGCTGCTATAGTGAACATCAAAATTCGTAGAATTGTTTTGTTTGCTAGAACATAGTACTTGTATTTATTTTAAAATCTTATCTACTCTTCCATTAAAACAGTAACTTACAAATGTATTACATAATATACTATTTAATTAGCTCATTTATGTTTTTATTTCTAAAAATATATTTACCATTTTTATGTTATTTTAAAATGCCCTTTTACGAAGCAGCAGCATATTATCATACCTCGTTTACAGGTAAAAAGAAAAGCCATTTCGAGAAAAACGGGCAAAAAATAGATAGCGGTAAAAAGCCATTTTTTTCAAAAAAAGATCTTTAAAGCGTATGCTTTTTCCAGGGTGTAAAAAAAACATTGAAAATAATATTTGTAGTTTTAAAAGAATCAAAATGATGACTGCGATTTAGTGGGATGTCGTTTAGAGAAAATGCTAAAAGAATGAAGGGAAGCCCTTACACAATTATTGGTAGATGGTGTAGGGCAAGCAGTGAAGAAGAGCCAGAGATAGTAAATGGCACCGAAAGTCCTACAGAACGTCAAGATAATCGACTTATACTTTTAGCCCTAAGGAGTCATTTCGCCACAACTAGAACTGTTGGTACTGAGTAGTTTGATGAGCATGAGGGACTTAATGAAATACGTTCGGTTTATTACCAAAAACGATAATTTTAACTCCTTTCGCATCTCTTTCATTTATTACCACAATTTAGTATAGAAAGGCACGTGTTTTAAGTTGTTGGAGTAATGCTGAAAATCGATAACCTATGGTGGTAGATCATCTCTTATTTTTAGTTAGAAGCCATATAAGAAAAAAAAGATTGTACTATCTTTAGACTTACTTTTAAGATTCAAAAAAATTGTTTGTACAAAATGTATGTCATTATTTACCAAGTTGTGACAAATTCTAAGAAATCGTCTACAAAAAATGCGTGTCACTGTTTTCTATGTTGTGACAAACTGTATAAAAACCCCCTCAGCTTAAACTTCTGAAGGCTTTATTTATAAAATTAAAGCCCAAAAAATTGTGGTATATTAGTACTGTTCTGTAGAATATAAAAAAGGATTAACAAAATTTATAAAAAGGGAAAAGTACATCAAAATTTTTTACAAATTATTTATATTTTTAATTATTCATGAGATCACAAACCATAATTATTTTAAGTGAAAAACCAAAAACCCGATTTTGGCAGAAAACTTTTGTTTACAAAAATATATTTTGATAAAAAATACCCTTTTTCCAAGATAAAGATGAAGTAGGTTTTAAATTTAAAAAATTATAACCAAAAAAAGAATTTTTTTTTTTCAATTTTTTCATTTAAATTTTTGCTTTAATAAAGAAAAACCCCTTTTGACTGGACGTCATGACTTCCGGAATAACTTGTAGATTACTAAAATCAAAAATCCAACCATTTTTTTTAGGTAATTTTTTTAACCAATAATTATTTAAAAAAAAAGCCTTTCTTTTGTTTTTTTTTTCGTATAACAAAAAGTACTGGCAATATTACTTTACTCATAAAAGATCGTTTGTAGAGAATTCAAAAACCTTCAAAATGGTTTTTGAAAAATCTCGATCCGATCATTTTTCACCGATAAAATCCGGAAAAACGCTTAAAACAAACCTTTTTTCAAAAATTCGTATCTCCGGTAATTTTTAATATTATGAGCTGATTTTTTGGGAAATGATAGTCAATCACATATACTTTGAGCTATTAAAAGATGAAAATTGTCGTTTTAATAGTTTTTATTCAATCGCACTATAAACAAATTAGGCCCATATCTTGCAAGTGCCGTGAATATTAGGCAAATGATCCGATTTAAGTTTTTAAAACGGCTTTTTAAAGTTAAGATTAAAAGCAACAAATAGTATATCTTACATTTTCATATAAGTTTGGGAACATTGTTAAAAATGCTTGTGAACATAGCGCGTCGAGCGAAAATCGCGTCTCTCGCTTCTTCTTCGCTGCTGGGTGCCCCTCCACAGTCGACTCAGTACGTCTCGGTCGCGAATTTTCGCTCGACGCCCTAATTTCACAAGCATTTTTAACAATGTTCCCAAACTTTTATAAAAATGTGAGATATACAATTTGTAGCTTTTATTCTCAACTTTAAATAGCCGTTTTAAAAACTTAAATTGGGCTGCATAATATTCACGGCACTTGCAAGATATGGGCCTAATTTGTTAATAGTGCAATTAAATAAAAACTATTATAGCGACAATTTTCATCTTTTGGTAGCTTAAAGTATATGTTATTGACTATTATTTTCCAAAAAATTAGCTCTTAATATTAAAAATTACCGGAGATAAGAACGTTTGAAAAAAGGTCCGTTTTAAGCTTTTTTCCGGATTTTCTCGGTGAAAAATGGTCGGATTGAGATTTTTCAAAAATTATTTTGTTAGTTTTTAAATTCCCTACAACGGTCTTTTATGAGTAAAGTGAAATAGCCAATACTTTTTTTTTAAAAGACAAAAAAAGGCCTTTTTTAATAATTATTGTTTAAAAAAATTACTTGAAAAAAAATTGCTTAGATTTTTGATTTTGGTAATCTACAGGTTATTTCGGAGGTCATGGCGCAGTCAGATATCTGTTAACATTAATTACAAAAAAAATCCATAATGATTGAATTAAGAGGGGTTGTCGTCTCTAATTCGGATCCTAAAGTATCTGTAAAAATATATGTCATCAATTACCATGTTGTGACAAACTATATAAAACCGCTCAAAGAAAATGTATGTTATCATTTACCATAACAAGCTAGCTCCATCTACGAAGAAGCCAAATTGCGACCTACATTCGAGAAAAAGAAAACGGTTAATTTATATTTAAAGCAGAAAATATGATTTCGAAAAACCGGAAAGAAAACCGAGATCCATTAATATTTCCATTTGCAATCTTGCAGTTTTACGGTTTTCGCGAGCGACTTGGGAGCCGTATATATTCGGGGAGCCACAACATTATATCAAAAGCATTAAAAATTTTATTGGTAACCTCGAAAGTCTCTCTTACAATCCGGGAAGTTTAAATGATTTATGAGAGATTGCGAACTAATTTCTTTTAAGGAAAGTCACTACATCAACAAATGTACCTAATAGCTCTTTAATAAATAATAAAAAGCTATCAGAGTTTCCTAAATTTTAAACGAAAATTTCTGAACAATGTAGTTTTAATTTCTATTGATTTTATTTAAGTTTATCTTAATAACAGTGGCCGACTTGTCGGGTTTTTTGAGGGGCTATTTCTTTTTTGTTATAGGTGATCTGCAAGTTTATAGAGGCTATTTATTATTATCTACGGGTCTGGCCAATTGTATCTTCATTGTGCTGGAATAGAATGCACATTTCCAGTATCTCTTAAATGGATTGAAAACGTCTAAACAGTTTTTTATTAAAATGCCATCTGTCGTATCTTATGCTTATGACATACTGTCTTGCGGCAAAAGAGGTATTTTGAAAATTTCTAAAATAAACGGCAAAATTACCTAATACCGATTAACAACCCTAGTACCCATAATAATAACGATGAACTACGATAAACAAGAACTAAATTTGAAATTATCAGACACACAATGCATTTGTCATTTTTGACGTCCCTGTTTTCTTTGATTTTTGACGTCCCGGCACTTTCTATAAAAAAGGTGCGTTGTTTATCTGACAGTATCAAAAAGAAAAGAATACGAGTAATGCAGCTTTTCAGCAATAAGTCAAGAATTAATTAAGATCTGATCTGCAATGTTCAGAGGGTGGTAATATACCACTGCACCTAGACTTCAGTAGGTCCTTTGTGATCTCTGTAGGCGAGGTTATGCGTCCAACCTATTGATTTAAATAGTTGACTAGTCTTCATGTGAAATCTCCTAATTTCGGCCAGTAATGGCCAGTTCTGCAGCATGGAGTTCCGTTCGAATGTGAGGGCGGGACAATCGAAGAAGTTGCTTCTCGTCTCAAATCTGTGTTCTTAGACCCATTTTAAATAGGTGTCCTCTAGCCGCAGTGGCCAGTTGGAACGCCCGTTAGTGTTCGGAGGTTCCTTCTGACATCATAAGGTTTTTTTTTCGCTATTGACTTGTCTGGATAGCTAGTATTATTTTTGCAAAGTTGCAGTTCTTAGTATCATCCCATTTCCTTTTAACAGTCGATGGGAGTATTCTTTAATGATGTCTTTAATCGCTGTTGTTGTCGTCCATGGTGGGAACGGACCAACTAGTTTCCGTCCCCAGCCGCCCTGGCCAGCTAGCGGTATGATTCCTTTAGATATGTCATGTCCCTGATTCAGGCTAGTTGACCACATTATTTAGAGAGATGTTAGTCAGGGATTAATGACATTCTAGTACAAGTCCCGAAGTAATTCGTGGTCTTTTCAGGGCTAGTAATGCTTGCCCACTGTCTGTATAAATTAATTAAGATATCGAAATGCCATTTCCACCAGTTTCTTTATTTTTTTATGCTTTTTTATGCTTTATATTTTTAATGGGCTTATAATAATAATACCATTGTATTTATATTTTTCGAAAAAATTGTCAAAATTTAGAACTTTGACACGAATTAGTCTCTACGGATAAAACATAAAAATAAATTAATTATACTAATATTTAATTTTAAGCCCTGGTAAAAGCTCTTTTAAACGAGACCCAGTTTATCAAAATCGGTTAAGCCGAAAAGAAGTTATTTAATTTTTTTTAATGTACATTTGCTCCTCCCACCCTTCTATATTTAATAGGTTAGGAAAAAACGCTTAAAAAAAGGTTTCTTAATTTTATAGTTTGTGAGAAAACTATTAACGACATAAGTTAATATGGCATATTTTTAAATAATCCGTGTTTTTAATTTTATTTTTAGTTTTACGCCCTCTAGCGGTGGAATTAGAAACTTAAAAATAATTTCTAGCATTTTCTCGAGGCTGGTTTTACTATAAATATTTTTATCCGAAAGCTGTGTGATGAAAAGTTCTCGAGATATCGCCGGAGGACAACCCTATCAGGACACTCTGTACTTGTCTTACTACTAAATCTTTTTTTTTAAATTCGCAAATATACAGGATGTTCTTTTTAATTAAAAATTATTTCTAGTGGTTCAGATTAGTTCAAATAAAATAAAAAAGATGCAGTAAAATACAAATGTAGAATATCATTTTAAGTTTGGTGATAAATGAATGGTCCGTCCAAAAAACGTATTAAAATTTAAAAAATGATAATAATTTTTCGTCAGTATCATTATTATAATTTTAGATGTGTAGTTTTTTATGTTTTATAAAACTTTTCTTTGCGTGTTTATGTATTTGTATAAAGTACATATTAAAATACCGTTTTTGGAAAAAAAACTTCGAAACAGGCTAAAATCAAGAAAAACATCTTAAAATAAATACGTTTTTTATTGCAATTCTTTGAAGATATTGGCTTCCAAAGAGTTTCAATAAAATCAAGTTTTTAGACATAATTATTGAACCACCAGGTATATTTCAATTTTATTTTAATAAGACGTAACACCAAGTAAGACTCTTCAAATAACTATCAAAGGAAGTGTTGTGATCTACTCACAGCTGCAAGGACGGACTACTGTGATACTATTCATAAGAACTTTGTACGACGTTTTTAACAAACCTGTAACTGGACTAAAAATCTAGTACTCTCCATTTATATTACAAATTCTAACTGTTAGTCCCCTAAGTTCTATCAGGTTGAATATAAGATATAAGAAAAAAGAGAGAAAAAATTTAGTTAAAAACTTCGTCAGAGTGTTCAACATGGGCTCTGTAAAGTCTGATACACTTAAGAGGACGACGAATTGAAACTATTCCTTTTTTTTCATATTTAACCTGAAAGAACTTCGGGGACTATGATGGTAATTTAAAAACTTTTAATTGGCATTACATCTTATTTAAATAAAGTTGAAATATACCTGGTGATTTAATAATTAGGTTTGTCTAAAAAACTTGATTTCATTGAAACTCTTTGGGAGCCGAAGAGAAGTAGTTTTTTACGTGTATTTTTCACATCCGGGAAATTTCCACATTTTCTCGGACACCCTGTATACTTACAAAACAAAATTATCTTTTTTAACGACAAAACACTTAAAACTATTGACTTATTTAAAAATTTTATTTCTTTTCTGTTAATACGTCTAATTGTTGTTATATGCGCGTAAACATTATTACATAAAAGGAAAATTTTTCAAAAACCGTTTCATCAGACCAATATTTCCATACCGATCAAATATCGTCCACATTTTCCTTTCACGTAAAAACAAAAAAATATTTTTAATAAAATGTCTTACCCTTACCTCTCCCACTCCGTCCGACGAATCTAAGATCGTTAAACTTGGCAACTTGATTCTTCATGACAGCCGTCGCGTTCCGCAACTCCGCACAGTAATTCTCATCGTTCCCAGCCCTCACAGACACCACAGTCCCATCACCCACCTCACCCAGCGCTACCACCTTAAAAGCCACCGGCAAAGTTTTATTCGACCTCCAGTGAGGAGGCAAAACGGTGCATACAACGTGAGGACTTCCAGTTCTCACTAATTCACCCGGATGCTCAGCTAATAAACCGTCAATCGTTCTTTCCGCCAACATTTCAGCGGTCAAATTACCATAGTTGCGGTCGTAGTGGCCTGTGGTGGAGCTAACTTCACTCGCCAAGTGCATTTTAGTATGTGTCAATTCTTTTGTTTAAACATCGGAAAATCAAGACTAACTACGATGAAAGAGACCGCGTAAAAACTTCGTTGGAGCGCGGGGATTTTTCATGAGAGAGAAATGACTGACCGGGCGGACGGGCAAATGTGATGAAAAATCACGCGATGCTGTGGTAGTTACCGTGGACCGCAGCCGTTGGAAAAGTGCGCGCGATATTTTCCATCCTTTGCGTTCTTTCTCGTCGGCTGTTTTTCTAATAACTTGTCGCCGTCTCTCTTTAGCTTCCGCTGATTGTTTTTAATTAGGCCGGGGTGGCTGCGATTGTTTCACTCTACGTGTTGCTACTTCGTAGCTTGTTAAGCTTGATGATTATCTGTTTCGGGATTAAAAGTCAATTTTCTGGCCGGTCTTTCTGTGGATGCGTTCGACGGTCTGGAGGAGAGTTTGATTATGGTTTTGTTCTTTTTCGGGATGTCTGAAATGGAAAATATTTATGGTAATTAATAATTTACAGAAAGAGCGATGAAAAGTGACGGTGTGTTATTAGTTCTAATATGATCAACGAAATTTAAAATTTTATATTATCGCTCCGAAATAATGTAAGAAACTTTTTTTTTCGATATACTGATACGATTCTTTTAATAATATATACTCGGAAAAGATGAAATACTATTTCTTACCCTCCTATAGAGTTTGTCTATAATAACTTTGACTCAAGTTCAGAATAATACAGAAATAACATTAAATATCTTGGACTTGACAAATTTTTATCTTCCAGAAAATTGTAAAAAAAAACATTTTGAAAAAAATAATTTTAAGTTGTTTTAATTTTTAAGTTTCTTGAATGTCGTATACTGTAAATAATGTTATTAAAATTATGCTTTTTAAGAAATTAAAACAAAAAAAGAAATTTAATATATATCCACAGCTTCAGCAAGCTTATAACGAAAAGCTAAAAATACGCTACAAGAAAAATTAATTTTTCTTAAAGCACATACCAAATCAACACCATTAGTCGATAATATCTAGAGAATCATAATTTGGAGCAATAAAGTGTTTTTTAAAATAAGGATTAACAAAAGTTTATTAATGGTTCTTTTTTAAAACTAAAGGAAATACGCATTTTTTTATTTACAAATTCATTGGCAATGAAGCCTATATTGTTTTTGGTAATTGTTCAGAATCGCCGCACCACCTATTTTTGGATATAAAAAATCAAAAACTGAAGATATTGACATGTTTTTTTTAATTTTGTCTTATTTTATGGTGCATTTACGAATTTTTTAAGAAAAATAAAAACAAAATCGGTGTTAATTTTTATTTCAAAGATTAAAAAATTGGTATTTTGTAAGTTTGTCGTCAAAAAAAATGCATCCGTTTAAGTTTAGCAACTTCTAGTGATTTCTTTTATATTCTACGTGAAAGACAAATAATTTAATTTTTTTTTAGAAATACAAGTTTTTGGATTTTTCAAAAAAAAATTATCAAATAATTGACATTTTTTATTATTTTTTTAAATATTCTATTTATAATAAACTTAAAGAATATTTGACAACTCTAAAAAAAAATTCTTGATTTTGCAAATTTTTAAAAAATCGAAAAATAAATATGTTTTCCAGTTGTTTTATTTTTAATAAACTTTAAGAAAAAAGAATAAAAGTATTAAAAAATAATAATTTTATAAAAATTTTAAGCGTAAACAAAAGTAAATTGAAATTTTATGCCTTTTACATTGAATTTAGTATGAGAAAATCAAATTATTAAATAGTTATTTAGTTATATTTTTATATTTTTTATTGCGCCAAAACGTAAAATTACAAAAAAACTTGTCGATAACTCAATTTTTCGATTTTTTTATGGCAAAAAATGTGTGAGGCCGGGATTCTAAACAATTACCTTTTCTTTTAACAATCCTATGTCTAAAATATTCCTGGTGACGTTTTAATTTTTAAGTTTCCATTGTGGTTTTTGTTAAAATATTAAAACAACGGTAATTGTCTCGAAAGTTGCCTCCTCTCCGATTTTGACCAAATTTGGTATACGGGGTTTTTTTGGGGCGCTGATTACGAATCTGAAAAAATATTTTTTCGGCAACGTTTCGTTTTCGAGATATTCATCATCAAAGTTGAAAATCAAACTAACCTTATTTTCACTATATTCCCCCTTCTTTTTGTACACAATTCTTGATCTTTATATAAAGTGGCACACAATATTTTATAAACACCCTTTAAAACCTTATATTTTTATTTATTTTACACCTTTTTTCCATTAAATTGCGAATCTTCACTTTCAAGCGGGGCGGCCATGATTCCCTAGTGTATACATGGTTGCGGCCACGATCCGACGTGTGAAAGTGGAGGTTTGCAATTAAATGGAAAAAAGGTGTAAAAAGATATAAAAACATGTTTTTAAAGTGTGTTTGTGAAATATTATGTGCCACATTAGTGTAAAAATCAAGAATTTTGTGCAAAAGGAAGGAGGAATAGTGTAAATAAGGTTAGTTTGATTTTCAACTTTGATGATGAAATCTGAAAACGAAACGTTGCCGAAAAATATTTTTTCAGATTCTAATCAGAGCCCAAAAACCCCTTACCAAATTTGGTCAAAATCGGAGTGGAGGCAACTTTCAAGACAATTACCAAAACAACTAACATAAAAAAGGTTAAATTGTAAAAATAGAGTTTTTTTGTATAAAAGACGGTCATTTTAGAAAGAACAAAAACATTTAATTTTGTGTTGTCATCTTTTCGGTATAAGAGTGAGACAAGTTATATTTTTTGTAAAAACGAAAAAAAATACACTTACTATTATTATGTCATGTATTTTTATTCTAAAAAAGTTTTTCAAATATTTATTTTTCAAGATCGAAAATTAAGGTAGCTTTCTTCTATTCTATATTTGTTAATTTGCATCTACCCCGTGATTCTATGCTAGAAAAATGAGGTATTTGGTATAGTAAACACTTTTATTTACCATTGGCGTGCGGTCTTGGGGAGTAAAAAAGACTTGATTTTTGGGAAAAAATATTAAGGCTAATTTTATATATTTTTTTCCGTCAGATTTAAAATCAGCATCCTCAAAAACCTCCTTATTCATATTTTCAAAATCCCAAGAGCTGATTTCAGCAGATTTTTTTAATTTATTTTGGCACCTTTTTAATAAATCTTTTATTTAAAACTATTAAATCAAAATTACAAAATACCTTATTTCAGATTTTTGTATTTTCAACATAACTACTTTTTAAAACAATATACTTACGATATACTTTTCAAAATTCTTAAAGTTTGGGAAGTAATTTCTTGACTTGACTTTTTCTTGTACTCCCCAACTTTAAGAAAAATAAATGTACGTTTAGGAAGAATTGTTAAAAAGTGTATGTTGTTTTAGAAAGTAGTTATGTTGCAAATACAGAAATCTAAAATAATGTTATTTGTAATTTTAATATAATAGTTTTAAATAAAGGATCTGTTAAAAAAGTGACAAAATAAAAAAAAAATGCTAAAATCAGCTGTTGACATTTTGAAAATATGAATTAAGAGGTTTTTGAGGATGATGATTTTAAATCTGACAGAAAAAGTTATTATATATAATCCCTAATATACTTTTCTCAAAAATCTAGCCTTTTTAACTAAACATGCCAATAATAAATAAAAGCCAAATATTTCATTTTTTTAACATACAACCACCACCAAAAATTAAAGAAAATTGCATTATTAATGACTGAGGTATCAGGACGTATCCATGAAAAGCGGACCCACTGTGTGTGTTATGTGATTATATATATATATATATATATATATATATATATATATATAATATATATATATATATATATATATATATATATATATATATATATATATATATATATATATATATATATATATATATATATATATATATATATATATTAACGAATTAATTATATTATATATTTTAATTATAGTTAATATATTATATTATATTTTGTATATATGGTATTTTGTTTTTATGTTATAATATTTAGCGAGATTCGTTACAATTCATTTTAATTCTGTGGGGTTTTAAGTATTCAACTCGCGGCTTTCTGAAACTCTCAATCCCTTTGAGTTCTGGCTTTTATCTCATACATTTATCTGGACATACATACAAAATAAAAGATTTGAATAATTTTCAAAAATAAATTATTTATTATAAATACTAATTTTTGATAACAAATATTTATAGAAATGATAATAATGCTGTTATTCTTAAATCTTAAATCATATATTTTTAATTCATAATTATGTTTAATATTTATATCTATGTCTTGCCTCAATTTTAAAGTTTCTTTTAAAGTAACGTTGGCAATATGATTCTTTCTTTTAGAGTTATGTTGGCAATATTTATTTCTCCTATCCTTTTTCAATACATAAATAAACTCTTACCTTATTACAGGAACAATATAAATGAACTATGACTATTTGTCATAAACATTATAAAAAAGGATACTAAAACTAAATAATCTCGTTTTCCCTTTGGTTTACTTGTAAATCTTCCCATAAATAATGTCCAAAGCTGCCTCTAGTGTGGTGTTAGTATCGAACGTGTCGAAAAATATACTTGTTGACGTTTGTCGATTTTGATTGCTGGTTTACTTTTAATTGTCTGGATTAATTACCATTAACACAGGTATTTAACTTGATTGTTTCTGTATTAACACTTTTATAAACTTTCTGATGATTTAACTTTATATTTATACTGGAAACTTAACTTTGTTTCGTTTGTTTACTTTCTGTCAAAATAGTGAGGTTAGAATACTTTTTTGTTGATGTTTGACCATTCATTTGTTTTTATTAAAATAAACTATTAAGTTTTCGGTAGCAACTGAATTATGTGAATGATGCCGTTTTCGGGCGTTTTTTGCTTATATACTCATTGAAACAAATGAATAATTTTTATGAAAATGGATGCTTTCCAGGCCACTTGAGAAAAATTTATGTTAAATTTTATGACTTCAATTTTGATATATTTTGATTTTCTTTTTTATAAAACCCTATGTTTATTTCTTTATATTGGCCCTTGTTATTAAATGAAAATTATTATAAATTTATTTGCTTTTCATTTGGTATAAACAAATTTATGTTTTAATTTGAGTTTGTTTGCAAATTTCATTTTTAAAGCTATTGATGTATGATAAATGGCGTACGTGACTTTTACTTATTTTCCAATTTAC
Source organism: Listronotus oregonensis (assembly GCA_019359885.1). Classification (NCBI taxonomy): domain Eukaryota; kingdom Metazoa; phylum Arthropoda; class Insecta; order Coleoptera; family Curculionidae; genus Listronotus; species Listronotus oregonensis. Next base: position 29,419 of record JAHBCN010007221.1, on the reverse strand, counting down.
AAATAAACTTTAGGTTTTCTTTCCTACCTACTTTACAAACTTAAATATACATAATTAAAGACATCTTTTAAGATTAATATGATTCCTTAATAATTTATAATCATTTTACAATTCAACATTATTGTCCATAAATAAACATTGTTTATTTACTATGATTACAAATGTAATTATTTGGTAACTCTTTAAGTTTTTTACCCGTTTTTAATATCTAATTCTAGAAAATGAATGTTTTTACTATACTGTTCACTATATCACTTTCTCTTTTTTATTTCCACTATTTGTTATTTTTATGAAAATACAACACTTGTCTTTACCTGTCCATTTCACTTAATCTAAGTCACTTTTGAGTTCATTAAACAGTTCTTTTTTATAGAGTTCTTTGTTTTTGTACTTATCTTATCCTATTAAAACTAATTCTAACATCTATCCTAACTCAAATCTATTTATAAGGTGATAATAAGCTATGTACTTTTCTATCCCTTCGTAACAACCTGTCATGTCTTTATTTTTGTATTTTTGTATATACTCAGTATATTTATGTCCTGTTTTTGAAATTATTATGTTCTAAATTATTTTATATCGATTTATAATTTTTTAGGTTCAGGGGAAGCTTTTGGTAGTATCCTTTAACATTTTACTTTTGTGCTCCGAGGCTTAATAAAATTATTTTCTATAAATGTCAGATTTTGGTATGTATTCTGTTTCATTTATACACTAAATTACATTCTAAAGCTGTATTATGTTTTCTTATGTAATTTTACATCTTTTTCCCTTTATTTAGAACCATTTTTACTTATGAAAATCCCTGTTTTTTCTTATTTTAATCCCCTTTTAATATATTAAAATTTTCAATATTATTTCATTAGTGACTTATTATAATTTTGTTACAATATATAGATAAATAAGAAATTAAAAAGTGTCTCATATGAATCGACAATCATGCCGGTCACGCTATATCATCAACATTAGGTTCACCTTAATTAACCTATTGTAACGTCAGAAAAGTTTTGCACACATATTTTCCGAATACCCTGTATAACATAATACAAAAATAAAAATTCTATATTGCCAAAACTTTCTCGATCTCGCAACGTTATAACCAAAATTCACTTAGCGCCTATTTTCCACACATTATCCCGTAAAACTTTATTAAATTTCGTAACACATTATTATCCAAAAATTCTTACATTAATCACATCAAACACATGCCGCCGACGTCTAAGACAAGTGTTGCAAAATGTTCTTCTATTACGTAATTAGTTTTTTTATGACACCCCGCTCCCTTAGATCGACGGCTCACCCTCTTGTCTTTGTAACGTGGGGTACAAGCGAATATACACTGCCTGACGAAAGAGTAGAAATATTTTGGAGTTTTCTTCAAAGTACGCAAGTAGTACTTTCTCACTGGCATTCTTGCCACTAACATTTTCCTGATCACACCATTTTAAGAAACGATCGTATGTAAATTTGTATTGTTGCTTTGACTTACTAGGCAATAATTCAGAAGTAGCTTTATTGGCAGCTTTTTCGATTCCCATCGGGAGAAATTTATTTTCTTGATCACCTTCCATCAAACAAGAGTTCGCGATTATTTGACGTTACTTGTCAACAAAGACAAATCAACAAATTTGATTGTTTTTTACCTAAGCAACGTATTTTATAGATCAATTAGATAAAATTAGATTTTAAAAATAATAATAATGTCGACGATAAAAAATCATTAATTTGAACTTTTAATGGTGTTTGTAGAAAAAAATGGTGCTAAAAAACGTTGCAGTAATAGGCGTGGTAAGTCCTTTCAGGAGAATTTATATTATTTTCTTAGTTTTCCAAAGCTTTATTTTGAATATCGCTGAAAACTCGTGCTTTTTGTATAATTTTTCACTTTGATTAATTATTTTCTAAATTATTTTAAATTGATGATTATATACCAAAAAATAATATAAATATAAACACTTGAAATGCACAAAAACATAATTTAGAACGAGAACTATACATAAAAAAGTATAATATTCTGTTAGAAAATCAAAATTTTAATAAACGATGCCTAACGTTGCATGCAAATTTGCTTGGTTGTTCACTGAGTTTTGAATTCCTAAGGTTGATCATAGATGTCGCCTTCTTCAGGGCATTTCGCGAATAACCTAGGGTGTTTTTTAATTACGGCACAAGAGCGCACTATGCCTCACAATGCTTAGCATTGGGTGTTTCAACTACCGTAATGCCTCGCATAATACGACGCTCGATTATGCGAAGCGTTGCAATAGTTGAAACACTTAATGCTGAGCATTGTGCCGCCTACTGCGCTCTTGTGCCGTAATTGAGAAACACCGGTAACCTCTCAACTAGTTCGGCCTTATTTCCTTCTTGAGGACGACCATGGCATTTTAACCATCGACATAACTGAACACAATTGTGGGGTTTAACGGTAAGATGCACTAATGAAGCACCATAGATTAATTTTTCATTTAATTGCACAGATATTAGAGGTGATAATGCTTGTTGCCCAGCCATATTTATAAAAAGTGCCCGAAACTTTTATATTAATGCCTTTTTTACTAGGCGGACGCGCTTGCGCTAAGCATACCCTTAAAAAGCCTATTTAAAAATCTCAGCATCTTAACATACTGGAATCTAAAATTAGATCAAGTTCCGTCTACAAATTTATTTTATAGGTATTTATGACACTAGTGTGTTCTGTTGAAAATAAGTCACAGAGAAAAATTTCCCAAGTGACTTAGAAAACATAACACACGAGTAGCAAAAGAACTGAAAAAACCAACAGGTATTTTTTTGAAAATGAGTCTCTTTTAAAGCAGGATTAATAAATTTTCATTTCCTGACGTTGGGTGACGTTTGGTGTTTATGCTGCAGCTGCTTTTCACTGTAAATTCACCTTAAGTCTAAGCATTCAAGCTTGAATTCAAAAATATTGTTTTTGGTTGCCATATGGTTGAACTATTTGCCAAACAATTTGCTGCCAATTCTACGCTTGATCCTCCTACTAATCTTCCCCTTCCAACAGTTGTCCCTGTTTCTCATAAAATGTCCGATATAATTTTTAAAGTTAAACAGATCAAGCGTATTCTTTCTTCTCTTAATACTAAAAAATCGTCTGGGCTGGATGGCATACCAACAATCGTCTTAAAAAAATAAAAATTTATTAATTCCCAAATCTTAAAGTATCTGGAAAAACATAAGATCTTACATGATAACAATATGGATTCCGTCGCAGTAGATCCACAGCTGATCTTCTTTCCTTTGTCTCATACAACTGGAACAAGTCCCTTGAGTTTCTTGGTGAATCCCAGACGTTGCTCTTGACATATCCAAGCTTTCGATCAGGTCTGGCATGATGGGCTACGGCCACGCTATTTCTTCTACACATTAACGATCTTCTCTCTTCCACAATCAATCCCATTCATAGTTTTGCTGACGATAGTACCCTCCACTCTAGTATTCAATTTCTTAAGCCACCATGTAATTCTGATTTTGAAAACAAGCGCACGTCAATGCAGTTATCTCTTTCACAAGACCTCAAACTTATCTTGGATTGGGGCGCCAAAAATCTTGTTCAGTTTAATTCCTCGAAAACACAGTCATGTTCCCTATCGCGAAAAAAGTCTGCAAATGCCCATCCCTTACATATGAGCGGCCAAGTTCTGCAGAACAAAGAGTCGTTTAATCTTGTCGGCGTTACTTTTAAGAATAACCTCAACTGGCACAAACACATTTTATCCATAGCTTCGGCAGCTTCAAAAAAGATTGGATTTCTCTTCCAAGCCAGAAAATATTTCTCTTCTTCCAATTTGTACACTCTATATGTATCCCAAATCAGACCCTTTTTAGAATATTGTTCTCATGTCTGGGGGATGGCGTCACCTACAACACTTAGCATTCTGGACTCCATTCAAAAAGAGCGTTCGTCTTATTAATGATCCAACGCTCACGAAAGGCTTCCTCTTCTTGCCCGCCGTCGAGCTGTAGGGGATCTGTCGCTTTTCTATAGGTATTTTCACGGCTTCTGCTCAGAGGGTTGGCCAGTATAATTCCTTCTCTGGCAGCTCCCAACAGAGCAACACGTAGTGCAACTGTTATGCATCCTTTTACAGTTCAGTTAAGAGGCCCCGAACTTCCCCTTTCTTGTTCCTTCATCCCTAGAGTGTCAAGACTCTGGAACCGCTGCCCGCAGAAGTTTTCCTTCTCCTCCCAACTCCAAAAATTTAATCCCTGTGAACAAACTCCATCTCACCACACTGAAGACACCCACGGTACGTTAGTACTTAGGCATCAGCCTTCGTGGACTGTCCCAAGATAAAAAAAAAAAAAAAAAAAAATAAAGCCTAAAATATTATTAGCAATTATTCAAATAAATTTTGACATTGTTAGATTCTATTGTGCTAAAAAAAGTTTTTAGATTTAAAAAATGGAAGAAATTGAGGAGAGTTATGTGACCCAGGACATTATTACGGAAGCTGAAGAAGCGCCAATACAGATATTACCAGAAAAATCCCGAGATTGTTATGACAAGAAGTGCAAAGTTTTCAAAATGAATCAAAAAAATATAAAAAGAATTAAAGAAAACGTTTTGCTGGCCTATTTTTTTAAATGTACAGAAAAAATTAGCTCCATTGTGTTTATGGACTAAATACTCCATGCTTTGCTCGAACCTTCATCTGTATAAGAAAATCGACATTTTTAAATATGTCCAATTAATTAGTTTCTTGAAAAGTAAATCCCAAGAATACAAACCCCAAACAGTCCAAAATTTTGGAGATAAATGAAATCGAAACCTTTTTCCGACAGGCCCTCGGAAGTGAGTATGTACGTATGAAAGTAGCTTTGATTCTGGGAATTACTGGGGCTTGTAGATGTAAGTTAACACATTTAAAAATAAAATGTGTTCAAGATAAAGAAAATTATTCATTAATTGTGTTGCCAGACAAAAAACAAAAAAGAAATTTTACTATTCTTAAAGAAGGATTGTCAGTAAATCCTGTTAATTTTTGTAAAAAATATATTTCTTTGCAACAAAAAACACCATCCACAGTTTTGTCTTTTATAAAAATGGCAAATGTACAAATCAGTGCGTGGATATAAATACTATGTCAAAAATACCCTCAAAAATTGCTGCGTATTTAAACCTAAAGAATCAAGAACTGTACACCGGCCACTGTTTAAGAAGATCCTTCGTTACCCTACTAGCTAATGCGGGGGCCAACATGACAACACTTAAGCGCCATGGAGGATGGAAATTATCTTCAGTAGCAGAGCGCTACCTTGAAGAATCCGTCCAAAACAAAAGTGAAATTGGTAAAAAATTGATGGGACTAGTAAACAGTCAAGCAGTTGTGTCGGCCTAATAGAACGACCCCAAGTTTCAATGGAAACATGGACAATTTGACAATATCCAGTTCATTCAAAACTGTGTCATTTTATTTAATAAATGTTAATTTAAATACCTGTTATAATAACGATAAGAAATAAATTCCTATTTTAGAACAAGAAGTGAGTTATAAATCATAACCCACTAGTGGGTTATGGTTTATAATAACTTCAGTTAAGATATTCAAGCTATTTATTTCTTATAATGTCTATAAACCTATTAAATATAAAAATTATTCAAATAATATTTTAATCAAAAAAATCCAAAAAAACCTTTTTTTATAAATGAACAGATAATGACGAAAAAATACAATCTAAAAATAGCATCATTTATAAAATATCAACCTGAAAGCAAAGACAGGTGTATAACATGCTTGATAAAGCCCCAAACGATTAGGTATCCCCTGTCTTTGTAAGGGAGTATATAAAAGAGGGGTGAACTACACAACATTTGACAGTCCTTGCACGTTTTGGTCCAGTTAACTGTACGGAACGGGGACGACAATCAGCTGATTTATGATTCATCTTCGCGACCCCGGTTTTCCGATCGACAAAATGAATTGTTTACAGAATTTATCGAACTGATTTTTGTCTTTGAAACTTTTAAATGGTGTCATTTATTTTGATTTATAATCTTAAAAAATAATTTTTAATGTATAGAATTAGTAGAAAAAATCTTATGCAAAAATTGAAACATCTACAGTATGTTAGTACCTACTTAGACATCAGGTTTAAAATTTATCTACCACAAAATAAAATTGAGGTTTTCGAACATAAAAATATTACAATTTGGAAAATAATTTTACTAGTGTATTTACAGTTTGAATGTTTTTTATTTATATGTTACAATTTTTACAGTTTAAAATTTCTAACCACAACATACTAAAATTTGTTACTTAAATTGCTTATTTAATTACATCACTTTATCAGTTTTCGATGTATTTTTGGCTTCTAAACATCCGTGGTGATTTTTGAAGATCTTGTCCGCCATATTTGAACCGATTATTAAATTTTGAAATTTGGCGCAAATCAAATAATTTGAAGAAAATAATACATTTTTAAGATTATAAAAAAGATCAAATGACACATTAATTTTGGGAGTGGATTTTTATTTTTCAAGGTCTTTTCCCAATAAATGTATATTTGAAAAATAAAAAAACAAATTTTCTTTATTTTTGCTCCTCTTTTCTCGTGTATTTGTGGTGTTTTAGACCAGTTTTATAAGATTCGAAAAAAATTGTGACCTGGTGACCAAGTTCTAACTACGAATTAATATTTAGAGGCAAAAATACACCGAATATTATATATATCACATCACTGGATCAGCTATTTTTTTCTGTAGTATTTATTATTATATTTTGACTAACTCCCAACGAATGTCTAGATTATTTAAGGTTAATTATATACTGTCAAAATTTTGAACATTGTCGCCTTAAAAACCACTTTAATATTCACCAAAATAACGTTTTCATGTTCAATTTACCAGGGACAAATAGCAGGAATTATTTAAAACAAAAAAATACAAGTGCGAAAATAAAAAAAAATGCAACAAAACATCTTTTAAAAATACCTATAGAGAATTAGTAAATTCACACTAAAATCTTTAATTTTTGAAACTATGATATACATTTTTTAAATTTTTCAATTGTGTTTAAGTATATACAACTATTTTTGAAAACGTTACTAAAACTAGTTTTGTAGACAAAGTATTCCGGTTTTGTTATATTAGCTTTGACATCTTTTGTCTTAAGGACGCCATATTGTTTTTTTTTTAAAGCTGCCAATTTTAACTTAAAAAAGAAATAATATTACAGAAAAATATATTTTTACTTCAGAATATTTCATTTTGAAATGGTTAGAAACGGAATTAATTTTTTATTTGCTAAAAAGATTTAAAGAAAAAAACTATTAGATTTTATTTTAGGAGTAAGATGCTTCCATTATATAAAGAAAATCATTATGAAAATAGGTATTTTTAATTTTATCTTGAGATAGTTAGGTCTTAGGTAAACTTAAACGTAAATAATTACCGTAAGACATAAAAATTTGGAGGGTTGTATAGGCACATCTTAAGACTGTTAAGTCTGTAAAACCTGCTGACAGCCAGAACGAGCAAAGTTGGAAGTTTGTAGCTTTTCCAGATGGACTGCAATGAGATTTATAATAGTGGCACTGAGAAACTTAATATAAGAGATTGTCAAAAAAACTGATATAATTCATTTAGTTGATGTCCTTAACAAATAAAAAACATCTACTGCTAATTTTTTATGACGAAATCCGTCCTCTCTATAATGTATTTTTTTATTTTTGCAAGTAGGTACTTTTAATTTAAAAATTAATAAAATTTTATATAACTTTTCAGTATTATTATTTTTTATAATTATTGGATAAATTTTTTAAAAGCATCCTGGTATAATAAAATAATTTTAATAACGGCCAAAAGGTTTTGATAATTAAATGTATAAAATAAATTCAATATAGGGAATGCATGCAAACCATATATTAAAATCTAGTGTATTTTTATTAGTTTTTCCTAAAAATACTTAGCAATAATATAATTACTTTATCTTTAATTATTTAATAATGTTAATAATATAATAATAATATTTTATATTTAAAATAAAGTGATATTAAAAGAGATAGAGAGAACTATTTTCCAAATGAGATTATACTTTAAAATAATATTTTTTTAATTTTATAAATAATTTTTCTGTTAATTTGGACAACCAAATATAAGACATATTTAAAATTCACAAAGTACAATTCTATTTATCCACATATCTCTGGCTAATCAAACAAAATTAAACGAATATACAATTAATTTAGCATTTGTACTGCTTTTGAAATACAAAATACTATGAGATCAAAAACTCCAAAACATTTATTAGAATCACGGATTTCTACCTAATTAAAAACATATTTGGTGAAAGAATTGAAACTGGAACGCTTTTAACACACAACAAACACTTTTTCAAAAAAATATAAAAAGCAGCCTTTTAGTAATATATGTAATTGTAATTTGATTTTTTAATTTTTATCTTGTGTTTTGCTTTTTCAACTAACTTAAAAAAAGTTATTAATTTAAAACATATAAATGTTATATTATTGGAATTACAATATATTTACATATGACAATCAATTAGGGTATCCAAACAAATATACATAATTTTGTAGGTGTATGTTAAGTTTGGATATACGTATCTTTTTTCATGTATATCTCCGAAACTAGTAATGGGATTGTGACCATTCTTTTTTTATGGGCTCACATTTACTTTAACTTAAAAACAGTAAAGATTTCATCAAAATCGGTTGATGACCTTGACTATTGATACTACCTACGGGTGTGATGTCAAAGGAAAACATCTCAAAACCTTGGTCAATTTTTAGTGCTTGTAAAATACTCATCACCTAAATCTTTAAATATTTACAACAAAACCCTTTAACTATCATTACAAAAAGAATCCTATTTTACTTAAAACTAAAAAAATAAATCGACTTCAAAAGAAATTAACCTAAAATTATGAAAAAAAAAAAAATATATATATATATATATATATATATATATATATATATATATATATATATATATATATAAAATATATATATATATATATATATATATATATATATATATATATATATATATATATATATATATATATATATATATATATATATATATATATATATATATATATATATATATATATATATATATATATATATATATATATATATATATATAATAGGATAAATAATAAAGGAGATATATTATATATTTGATACATTGTTTTTGTACATTGTAAGTTTTTCTTAGGAATGAATGATTAATCAAATAACACACTTCTTGATTTATTGTGAAAAAATGTGTATTTTGAAATATGCAAGCTTAATATGAATAATGAACGCCTTAAAAGTTACAAATGGACTAAGAGGTGTTCCCTTAATTTTTTTTTTGAGTTGTGTATATAAAATCAGAAGTAGATACAAAAAAATTAAAGGCTCCTTATTTTTTTCGTTCCGTTTGTGTTGGTCAATTAAGTGTATAAAAACTATTCTTAAATAATTTTAAATTAATTTTTTTTTAAGTCGTTTTAAGTTTATTGTTTTTATCTTATTATTTTGTGGGTTTGATAAAATTTAAGTAATTTGCCATGAAAGGAATATTTTTTTTAAGTTTTTTCTTTAAAAAAACTTTTTGTGTGAACCAACAAAAGTCTCCAAATGTTTTTATATAACAATAATATATTTTTTATATGGTTTAATAATAAATATTAGAAAATCCTTAGCAATGGGCTGGTAAGTAGATGAAAAATATATATGTTATTTATTAGTTACTTTTCTAATTTTAACTTTTAAAACTACACTTTTCAAAACTCATTGACGTTGTAAAATATCTTAGTTTTCATAACTAGTTACGAAAAGTATAATTTTTCGCAACTGGTGATAAAAAGTAAGATATTTGACAATGTCAATGAGTTTTGAAATAGTTATTTGTGCAACAAATTGGAAAAACCACAATTTTTCGTAACAAGCAGATTTGAGACTGTAAGTTATGAAAAATAGTGTTTCCAAACGCGTTTCACACATTTTTTTTATTTTGAAATTTAAAGTGACACTTTTTAAAACACATTGACGTTGTCAAATATTTTACTTTTCATCACCAGTTGCGAAAAATGATACTTTTCGTAACTAGTTATGAAACTAAGATATTTAAAAACGTCAATAAGGTTTAAAAAGTGTCACTTTTAATTTTAAAAAAGAAAAAATATTTTATTATAAATAAAAAAGAACAGAAATAAATATGATACTTTTTTAGCCCCTATAACTTCATGATACCTACTATTAGACCAACCCCCGTAACACAAATTACCACAACAACCACCTTTTCGTCACCGATTAATTCAGAGAGAGCACAACAGCAAGAGCAAAATTTGCCGTCGGAAAAAACGTATCGCAATACGCGACCCGCGTTCTTTTCTGTCGCGAAATATTCTGCATTAAGAAAGAGTATAAAAGTAGTTCGGGGTTGTTGTGGGTGGCCGAGGGTGGCGAGTGGGCGGGGCGTGTTGAGGTAGACCGCCACCGCCGCCGATGCCACCAACCAGGAAAGACGGCGGATTTTTGCCCTCAGACCAGCGTCGTTTCTTAGAGGTTTACCGACGCCAGAGACGCAAGCGCGCAACACTTAAAACGTCTTTTGGTCTTTTTTATGGACCCGCGTCTCTTTTCCGTCCACGCGAGAAACCGGCGCTGTCTCTGTCGCTTTTCTTAAAAGAAACTTTCTAGCTGTCTCCTTTTTCTCTGGGTTTTCTTGGTCCCGCTCTAATTCCTTGCATACTTGGGTGATGTAAAGGTGTTTTGATGATATATTTACGGGACAATTCGGGCTGCGAGAAGCGCTTTTGAGCAGGGAAGGATTTAGATTTGTTTTTAAATATGTATATGTCTCTAACAAATTTACAGCGTGTTTTTAAATTTATTTTTTAAATATGTATAAGTCTTCAATTATTATACAGGGTATTCCAAAACTTTGTGTACAGGATGTCCTATATCGACACTTTTATAAGATAACTCCGTAATTGTTTGAAATTTGAAAATTTCTCTTCGCCTAAAAGATACGGGGAAAATCAAGAATAAATGTTAATTTTAGAATGACCCTATATTCCACCAAGACGAGATTCCCTATTACCTTTCACAATCCAACATTGACAAATCTTAAATTTAAGACGATAAAAGAATCGATAGATAAAAAGCAAACCACTATGAACTTGGTCACATTTTAGTATCTGGCTTTTTTTTCTAAGTGCATCATGAGCGTTGCATAGTCCAGTCTATTGGGTCAGTCTCATTCAATACCCACAAAAAGTGCTAAGCGCGCCTAAAGAAGTTTTCACTTCACACAGGATATAATATTCTACCTCGCCGATTCTGGGCTTAGTAGTATTTTTCCTAACAAGTGTGGAAAGTATTAAAGTATATAATGTTATAAATACCAAATAACAATATTCTAGAATTAACTAAATAACTAAATCTATTTTTAAAAATTAAAAACTTCATCAATTTCTAGGTCTTTCTGGATTGTACCTAGTACCGATACTGCATTACCTCGCTGCACAGCTAAACCAATTCTTTGGATAATGAAACTTCAAGTTTTTTTGCATGGCATTTTTTTGCAAATTTCGTTTATAAAAACCTTAACCTCATTACCCAAACACAACAGCAAAAGGAATGAAGATAAAGCGGTCTTTAAGCTCTTTATATTTTAGATGTGTTTTATTCTCGGCAAGACGAGCAGCCGCACCTACTAAATTAGAAGTTTTGTCCAGATAGGATTTTGCAAGTGTATGGCTGCAAGTAATTGTTTTTATATTTCCAGGGAATTAAGGTCATTCCATCTACACGCTTTCGATCACTTCTGCAAACCCCAAGAGGCTCTAACACAGAAGGATTTTTAGCTGAAATCAGAGCTCTCTTGATAATGTCATTTATCTGACTGTGTCTAGAAGAACGCCCTGCGCTTTTTTTGCAGCTTAACCCATGTAGGCCATAAATATCAGCATTTTCGCCGCAAACGTGCTTTCCACACACAGGCAAACCAAGTCTGAGAGTGATGGAAATATGGAATGTTTTGTTATCTAACAAACTTTCCAAGGACGAAGATGGAAGTGCGTTAATCCAAGCATTACTTTCAGAGCCTTGAAGAGCAAGTAGACGTGCCTTATTTTCACTAATCTGGCATAGAGTTGTAACACATTTGTGACGAGCTTGGCAAATCAAAAAGTCAAAATCTTTCTGTTTTTTTGGTAATTCTTGTGGTTGATTTTGAAGATTGCAAACAGATAATCATCTTATAAAACAATTGCTGAAATCATTATCTACTGTCGCAAAAATATAGGAAGGTAAAATTTTGGAAAGTAAATCTGATACGTCATTGATTGAACCAAAAAGGCAGAAATGGGCAGGGTGGATGTATCTCTTATTCCGAGACTTCCAAATTTAACTAAAAGAGTGCTTTGTAACCAAGAATCGAGCTTGGCAAATTTAAAAAGTCAAAACTTTCGTTTTTTTGTTATTCTTGTGGTTGATTTTAAAGATTGCAAACAGATAATCATCTTATAAAACAATTGCTGAAATCATTATCTACTGTCGCAAAAATATAGGAAGGTAAAATTTTGGAAAGTAAATCTGATACGTCATTGATTGAACCAAAAAAGGCAGAAATGGGCAGGGTGGATGTATCTCTTATTCCGAGACTTCCAAATTTAACTAAAAGAGTGCTTTGTAACCAAGAATCGAGCTTGGCAAATCAAAAGTCAAAATCTTTCTGTTTTTTGGTTATTCTTGTGGTTGATTTTAAAGATTGCAAACAGATAATCATCTTATAAAACAATTGCTGAAATCATCATCTACTGTCGCAAAAATATAGGAAGGTAAAATTTTGGAAAGTAAATCTGATACGTCATTGATTGAACCAAAAAGGCAGAAATGGGCAGGGTGGATGTATCTCTTATTCCGAGACTTCCAAATTTAACTAAAAGAGTGCTTTGTAACCAAGAATTTAATTAATATACAATTTGTTATGTCTCGATCAAACTCTGTAATACATAATCAAATTTACGAAGTAAATCTGGAGATTTTCAACAAGGTGGACATCTTAACAAATAAGACATTCGACATATAGCAAAGGAATATTTTGTAAATAATAGAAATATGTAAGTCTATAAATTTTAATTTGGTGCTAAGAGATTTTAAAATTCTGTCTTTTTATTAATTGAGTATTCAAATTCATTTGACTAAAAGCACTTCCTAATAAATTAAAATTTGAAATGGGGATTACTGACAGATTAGGAACGACACTCAAAAAATTTGATACTATATTAGAATGATCTTTAGATAAAACAGGTAATTCACACTTATAAAAATCTAAATTTAAACCCAGTGTGGAAAGTAGTGCATTTCCGCCTGTAACTGCCGTTAATCGAAAGACGCGTAGTGGAGAGCGAAGTTGTCGGGTGCGGATTAGACAGCTTCCGCAAGAAGAAACAATATTTTTACACCATTTTTCACGGTAATTAAAAAAATATATATAAAGAAATATTTAAATTCAACAAATACAAAAAAAAACTATATTCAATTTACTGATAACAAACTTTATTGTTGATAAAAAAAGTTGTACAAAATTATTTTCATTATTTCAGTTTAACTTGAAATTTGTAATTTTAAATCCTACGTTTAAAATTTGGTCCTTAGTGCGTCTCTGAATCGTAGGGCTTCTAGGATCATTAGGGATTTTAAATTGGTATATGTCTTAGGATATATTATATACTTTTAGCTTTATTGAATGTTCGGTATTTAGATTCAGCAACCTTATTAAAATGTAAAATTAAATCCAAGAAAAACAGCCCCAAAGACCAACAGTTTTTTTTTTTAGTTTTTTATGTTGTACCAACGTTATTTCTGTTTATAACCAAACGGTATTTTTTAGATTAAAAGCCAATTCAGCTGTATGAAGTGTTTTTCAAATTTAAAAGATTTCTTGCTTTAAATATTGTTTGCTTGAAATTTTTCTTGCTGCAACTTTTGCATGTTGCAATTTTTCTTGCATGCAATTTTATTTTAAACTTTTTGGATGTTTTTACAGTTTAAAAGATTTTTTACTTCAAAGTTTTTTTGCTGCAATTTTTCTTGCTACAACTTTTCTTGCTAAAACTTTTTTTGCTGCAATTTTTCTCGCATGCAGTTTTATTTTAAATTTTGAAGATGTTTTTCCAGTTTTAGAGCTTTCGTGCTTAAAATTTTTCTTGGTGCAACTTTTTTGCTGCAATTTTTCTTGTATGCAATTTTATTTAAAATTTTTAAGATGTTTTTTCGGTTTAAAAGATTTCTTGCTTGATATTTGTCTTGTTGTAAGTTTTCTTGCTTGCAGTTTTATTTAAAATTTTTAAGATGTTTTTCAAGTTTAAAAGATTTTTTGCTTAAATTTTTTTTTGCTGCAACTTTTATTGCAGCAATTTTTCTTGCATGCAATTTTATTTAAAATTCTTAAGATGTTTTTTTAGTTTAAAAGATTTCTTGCTTGCTGCAAGTTTTTTTCGCATGCAGTTTTTTTTTTAATATAGCTTACTCTCGACAATCGTTGACAAAATTATTGCCTTATAGTAAGTAAAGTCCGGCACGGCCACAAATTAAACTGAGATTGGAATGCGTATCTTTTATCATTGTCTCTTCCATGCCATCCGCGTCGAACTCACCCATCTCTCTCTAACGAAAATTGATTGTTGAACTGGCCGAAACTAGTACCAGTACGGATTATTATATTTTTTCCTATTTTATAGTACAGGAAAGAAGGTAATTTTTTTGTAAAATGAAGCAGTAATTTTGGGCAAATCAGATCAACTTGAAATAATTTGAAATTTGTCAAAAAGGTGTCAAATATAGAATTAAACAAGTTTGGTTACTGGGATTTGGTCCAAAACGCTGTACAAATTGGCCAAACTATTTTTTTGGCCAAAAATAAAAAATATTGAATATCTCGGGCAATATTAAATAAATTTTCATAAAAATGGGTCCGGGGGGGTTTTTGGGGGTAATGTTAGTTTAAATGTCAAAAAATTTTAAAAACCCCAAAACAAAAAAAACCCCTTTTTTTTTTTTTTAATTTTTGGAAGAAACCAGTTTTAAACGTTTTTTTTCGTAATTTTAATTCCCCCCCGGGGGAAAAAAAGGGCCCCCCTTTTAAAAAAAAAAATAAAAAAAAGATTTTTTTTTGTTAATTTTCAAAATAAAACTGACTTTTAAACGCCAAATTCCTCATAAAGATTATAAAAAAAAAAATTTAATTTTAAATTTTAAAATTTAAAATCCTTAAAAAAAAAATTTCCCAATTTATTTTCAAAAAAAATTTTAAAGGGGGCGTTTTTATTTTACAAAAATTTTTTTTAACAAACAGTGGGCGAAAAAATTTTGGAAAAAAATTTAAAAATAAAAATTTTTTTTTTATTTTTTTTTTTAAAAATTTTTTTCCCAAAATTTTAAATTTTTTTGCATAAATTTTATTTTTTTAAATTTTTTTCCAATTTTATTTTACGCCCTTATACAATAGTTATCAAATGGAAAACGTTCATTTATGACCCATAAAAAAATTTAAAAATGTTCATTCATAGGGGACCATGTCATGTTTTTTGGGGCATAGTTTCGACTTGGGTTTTTTGTACAGTAACTTTTTAATCAAAAAGTAAAAAATTTAAAAGGGCCCCCCTCGTCGAAAGTTGTCCCCAGGAAAAGGGGTTAAAAAAAAAAAAGAGCTTTTGGTCGGGGTTAAAAAAGGGGAAAAGGTTAAAAATCAAAAAAAATAACACCAACAACGAAAAAAAAATAAGAATAACAGACCGGGGCTAATACGTTATTAATATGGTTAAGGATTTTTAAAAAAATTTTTTGGTTTATAAAATTGTAGAAAATTGGAATGTTTTTTTTTTATTTAAATAAATTAGTTTATTTTTTCCCCAAAGGACATTGTGAAGTCTCTGAGGGGGCTGGAGTCATTCTTTTTTCATTTTTCGCGTATCCTTTAAAAAAAAATTTTTTAGCAAACAGGTTTTTTTAAAATTTTTTTCCCCTTAAAAAAAAGGCCCAATTTTTAAACTGGCCTCTTTTAAAAAAACGGGCCAAAATTGATAAGAAAATCCGTTTATAAATATGCAAAAATTTCAAAAACATTTGGGGGTTTTAGAAATTTTTTCGGGGAAAACTAAAGATGGGGAAGGCATTAAAAACTTATATTTATTATTAATTGGGAAAAAAAAAAGCTGTTTTTCAAAACCAAACAAACCAAAAACCAAAACCAAAAAGAAAAAGGGGTTTCCCCGGGCAAAATTTAAACCCCTTTTAAAAAGGGGAAATTTTAAAAAATAATTTAAAAAAAAACAAAAAACCGGCCCCCAGTTTACATAGGGAAAAAAAATTAAAAATGCAAAAATGGGGGTTTTAAAATAAAACCCATCAAAAAAACCTAATTTTTAAATTTTTTAAAAATTAAATATATATATATATATATATATATATATATATATATATATATATATATATATATATATATATATATATATATATATATATATATATATATTTTATAAAATATATATATATATATATATATATATATATATATATATAAAATATATATATATATTTTATATATATATATATATATATATATATATATATAAATATATATATATAAAATATTTTTTAAAATATTTTAAAATTAAAATTTTTTTTTCCAAAATTTAAAAAATTTTTTTTTGGGGTCCTTTAAAAATATTTAACAAATACTAACCCAAAAACTGAAGAAATCTTTTTGATTCAATTTAACGTTAAAACAATAAACGTCAGCTTCCAAAAAAAAAATAAGCCAATTTTTGGGTTTTTACTTTTAAATGCAAAAAAATTTTTTTTAATTTTTTTTTTCCCCCTTTTAATAAAATGTTTGTCAAAATCAAAGGGGGAAAGGAAAAAAAAATTTTTAAATTTTGGGATTAAAGTGTAACTAAATATACTTTTTAAAAATAGCCATAAAAAAATTAGTGTTTTTGTTTAAAAAAAGTTGTCAGATCAATGTCACATCATTTTTAAATAATGAACTACTCAAATCAAGAAAAAATCACTATTATAAAATGGTTTTATCAGGGAAATAGTTATCGAAGAGTAGCGGACATGTTTGCAGCCTATTTTCCCAATAGGCCAATACCAAGTAAATCGACAATAGAACGGACGATAAAAAATTTGAAACTACAGGCACAGTAATCAATAATTGCAAATGTGAAGAAAATCGACGTGAAAATCAGAGACAAATTGTACAAAACGAGAGGGATTTAGACGTGATACTTTGTGTAGAGGAGGCCGAAGGAAACATTAGCACGAGACAACTGGAGGACATTACTGGACAAGACCACACCACAATATCTCGAATTTTAAAAAGATGTTAATACCACGCTTACAAGTACGAAAGACACCAAGAAAAAAGAGACGGAGACGAAATACGACGACAGGAATTTTGCTTTGAGATGATGGAGAGAACACTGACAGAGGTTTTACAAAATATTTTTTACTGACGAATACTTTTACATTGAACAACGAACCCAACATTCAAAATTGCCGGTACTGGAGTAACGAAACCAAAATCGATTTGCGAGACAAGGACTCAATATCCACAAAAATTTATGTTTTGGCGGGAATTTTCGGCCACCATATCCTTGACCATTTTCTTGACCGAAATTTGAATGCGGAGTACTTTCTGGAACCTTTAGGGGAACAAATTTTGCCTGCTTTAAACAGCCTTGCTCGTAAAAATCAAGAGATTTGGTATCAAATGGATGGCTGCCCAGCACACAGTACCAGAGCTGTGCGCGAATACTTGAACAACGCATTTAATAACGACATCATAGGCCCGAACCACGCAATATATTGGCCAGCCAGGTCTCCGGATCTTTCGCCAAACGATATTTTCTATGGGGACATTTAAAAACTAAGCTTTACACCAATAAAAAATATGAAAATTTAGACCAGCTAAGGAATGCTATTTCCGCTGAATGTGCCAGAATATCGATGTACCAACTAGCCAACGTAAGAAATGAGTTTTATAATCGTTTGGGCTATTGTCTGGCAGTTAGTGGAGGAATATTTAAGCATTTGATTAATTCCTGATATTTTCGTCATAAATTTATTTCTAAATGTAAACAAATTTGTTTTATTGTCTTGCGTAACTGTGAGTGCATGTGTTGGAATTAGCTGTAAACTAAAATGAAATGCGAGTATTCTTTTTGAAATTCCCGTATAAAATTGTTCAGTTTTGGCAATCATATTATAAATAAATTATCTAAATTGTCACTAATAAATCGATATGGTGTTTTTATTATTGATTTTTAGAGTACAGGGTGCATAATGAGATACTACGTTGCAGAAGTATCTAAGCAGTTTACTCTTTACTGGTTGGTTGAAAAATACTCAAATTTTCATTTTGGGTGGAACTTATTGTGCTTTTCAATAAATCCTAATAGCATTTTTTCTAAAATAATTAGGGGAGCCAATATTTGACTACTTCAAAATTGAAATGGGATTCCCTATGTCCCGCTTGGCGGAGCAACACCCGGTATATAAAATTCTTTGTTTTGATGGTTTCAAACGCATTTTTTTTCGATTTTTCCAAAATCTCTAATAATTTCAATATTTCCGACACACGTTCGAAAATTTTCAATATTTTCATTTTCATGGCAATATTTTCATTCACAACACTACGTTTAACCAACCAAAGATAAAGCTTTGTCTAGACCTATTCTGACGCCAAAATTCACAAAATTTAATAGACGTTTTTCCAGACACCCTGTACAATTTTTAGTAGCACTATATAAGGCACTTAAAGCTGTAGATATAACTATAATATCAAAATAATTATTGCACTTATACCTAATTTTTAAAATAACATTAATATAAATCCCTAACAATACGATTAAGATATCCAGGAGTGTTTTTTCTATGCACGGACGACAACAGATGCTTCTTGAGGTGAATCTTTTGGAAAAACCGCTTTTTGCAAATCGGACAGAGAAACAACGGTTCTTTGTTGCATTCGTATTTCACATGCTTATTTAAGCTCGTTTTGTATTTGTAGATTTTGCCACACATTCTGCATTGGAATGGACTCGAATGAAGTTGATAGTTGTAATGAGTTCTTGTGGAGGCTAAAAATAAATAAAGTTAGTATAATGAAACAAAATATAAATATTTGTGTTATGTTATTGTTATGTTTAAACCTTAAGTTAAGGAAGAAATTTTGGGATTTGGAAATTCGGGTCTTATAAATGCTCTATCATGTAATAGTGTAGTTAATTTCTTAACTAACTTTGTAGAGATTTCACCTAACGACGTCTTGTGACCGGTTTCGATCTATATCAGATCTCATCAGACAAGCTAGTCGAAGGTAAAATCTCTAAAAATCCTAATACTTATTCAGACGTTGAAACAAGAATGGTAAGATCAACGCCATCTACTGACCAAGGGGCGCCCTTGGTCAGTAGATGGTCGTATTGAACCCATTCATGTGTTTCAATGACTGAAAAGGTATTAGATTTTTAGAGATTTTTACCTTTTCGATAGCTTTTGATAGATTGATATAGATAGTGTTAGATCGTAGGTGAAATATCTACAAAGTAGTTAATGAAATTAACTACACTATTTTGTTAATCCTAAAGTATTGGGCATACAATTCCAAATGTTTGTAACATTATTTCAGTCGGCATCTGTGAACGTAAGTTGAGAGTATCTTCGCCCTTGGTCAGTAGATGGCGTTGACGTCTGTTACCCATTCATGCTCTATCATGTCCTAAAATATGCTTTTAGTCCAGTACATGAAGGAACAAAGCTGTAAATAATTCTGTACAGTTTTTTTCTGTGGTTTGTTATTAACATTTCTTTTATATAATGAGACCTTAGCAAGTGTTCAATGATCCCAGAAAATTTTCTTTACCATCTTTTTTGCGTTTTGATAAAAATTGTGCTAGTGTGAAATGTTATGGATTTTTCGACAGCCGTTTTTGCAAAAAATATTTGTGTTGCAAAAAAAAGGGTAAGGACTATTTTTGTAGATTTTAAGGTAATCTTCATTTTTTGTCTAAACAAAAATTCTCCAATCCGCATACTTTGGCAGATATTCGCGGGAAACTCATTTTTGGGACTTTGGGGGGCCATTTTCAGCGGGTTTCCACGTCGAAATCGTGATAATTTGTCGCTCGAAAGCATCCGCGAAGACCTAAGAATTGCGCTACAAATGAAAACTGTACAGATTTATTTACAGCTTTGGGTACTTTCAGGTCTTCAGTTACTGGACTATCTGGCAAATGCCCAATAAATACAAAACCAAATAACATGCCTTATTATATTAAGCCAGTTCCTGACCTGGTAATTTAAACAGAGTCTTCTAATAAGGAATAAATTGTGAAATTACCATCTTGTGTTTTTTTTCCGTAGAATTCCAAAGAACATTTAAGAAAATAACTAAAATTAAAATATGACATAAAATTAACATTTTCTTAATGAGACACCATGTTTTTGATAGCCCCACTTTTTTTTGGTATATTACAATCAAGATAATTTCGTATTTATTTTCGGTAACAACACAATTAAGTTAATTTATATGTATACCTAAAGTCCAAAATTTCTGTCAGTGACTCATTTAATACCGGCCACCCAACCGACGAAGCGGCTGATTAAAAATTTAACACTAGTAAATGATTTTTAAGCCTATGATATACTTTTCCGCTCAAATAACAGTGAACCGGCCTAAAGTTTCATCGCCACGTTGTTATAGTTCGCGAAAATAAGTTACCAGCCAGCGATCGCACTTAAAATAGCACGCCAATATGTATTGAAATCATTGTTATCGAGAAGACAATAAAAGTGGCAACACACATTCCATAGTTTACAACTTGAACAGACATGAAAATAAGCGTATCGATAGGGTTTTGGTGCTGTTCGATGATTTTATTTAGTTATTATTGATTATGGACAGATTTTGTGAGTTTAAATTTTAATTGCTATACAGGGTATTTTGAAAATATTGTAAATTTCTAGTAATAGTAGTACCTATATAGATATTGTTTTGTGCAAATTTTATTATAGTTTATCTTATTTAGTGTATATAATTGTATATACAGATTAAGTGTTGTTAAGTGCTTTTAATTCAGTAAACAATGAATATTAACCAACCTTTAACTGGTTATCCGTATACAAAAAAAAAACTTAGTTAACGTTAAAAGAACGAATAATGGTTAAAATGTTTACCATGGTATTCGGGAACGAAATCCAGAACTAACCACTTTGGATGCTGCAAAGATATTTTTTCGCAAAAGGTATTCTAAGTTTTAAAAGGCAAATAAACAATATTAGTAATTATTCGGATACTGGAAATGCGATTTTTTTTGCACACTCTCTACTTTCCGATTGTTAAACATGAATCAGAAGCTGTTTTTTGGCCGCCTCTTATAGAATTTCAAAAGAATAATAATTGAATTGTTTAATTCCATTTTACGACATATTTCTTTAAATTCTGTCATTTGCACGAAAACATTTAAAAAACTCATACCATTTTAATATTAAAAAAATCACTCAAAAGTACGGAAAAAACCTTAATTTTCAATAAAAAGTAGGTAAAACGTTTACGTCCGAAATTCTAAAAATGTTGACCTGTTGCCAAGTTGTAATAGTTTTCTTTATGACATTTTTATAAGGTATGCGAACCTTGCTTCGCTCGGCCCGCAATGTTTGATCAAAAATATCCTCGATATGGAAATCCTAAATATGGAACTCGAAAGACCCGAAATAGTTATTGGATTATACAAGCTGATGATCTTAGGGCTTTCGTGTTCCTTATATAGTGGATATTTTTGATGAAGCAATGCGTGTAAATAACGTATTTAATATTGAATTTGCAAGATCGGTGGTGAATTGGCAAGTCGGTGTAACATGGATTGTCTATCGTTCTGTTTTTACATCTTTTTTAATTTATGTTAAGACTGAAATTTTATTATTTTTTTCATGTAGCAAAATAAAATCGAAAAAGGTAAAATTCAAGTAAAAAATGTATTTTTTTGAAAAACGTTGAGAAATCGCCAAAAAAACTTAAATTTGTGTTCTATGACCTTAAAATAGGAGGTGTGCAAAATTAAGCAAAAAAATTACATTTTTCATTAATCCGAATAATACCAAAATAATATAGGCTTGTTACTAATTTAAAGGGTTGATGAAAATGTGGGAAAATAACTTTTGCTTGTAAAAAATATTTTCATGTTTTGACGAAATTTTATCATTTATTTTCTAAAATGCACACGCCACTGGAATTGATTCCCCTGACCCCACACAACCCGGGGCACTCTAAAAGCGAGCGATGCGTCATTGACAGAAATTTTGGACTTGAAGTATAGGTCACATCAAAAATTTCTGCAAATTAATAAACTCAAGGCATCAATCCACTAAAATCTTGAACTTTTATTGTCTTTATTTGTTAATTGTTACACAACGTTTCAGTTAGTAATGTATCTCCAACCGTTTTCAAGTGATAACTAAAACTTTTCTTAAAAGCTACGACCTCATATACTATCCGTTGTTCACCGAAGCTTGACCGACTTTTCACAGTTCAGCAACGGCTGCCAGATATTCGGTATATCGATACTTGGCTTGCTAAATACATTTTGGTTGTTTACAATTATTACAGCCTCTTTAAATTTTCTTTTCTTCCAATTGGTTTCTTTATGAATAGTTTGTGCTTCCGATGTTGTTTTGACCAAGCGTGTTTGGCAATCCCTGACTTTGACGTTTCACCTTGTTCCGTATGTTTGTTGTGTTCTTAACTCTAAGTTAAAGTGGTTTTTATTTTCCCGATGTATACCCCACCACACTCACAGGGAATTTGGTAGGTACAGTAAATGCTGTTTTAATATTATACCTATTCCTATTCTGCCGATCCTTTCTGAAGTTTCTTTAATATTTTGCTTGAGATCCCTAGTTATATTACTTATTTCGACTTGCAGAGATTCCTTACTGTTACATAAGGTCACTGCGCGGTTGTATAGAGTACGTATGACTCCTTGCTTCATTTCGTTAGAGTGATTGGAATTCTGGTGTAAATATTGCCAGTGTGGGAAGACTTTCTGTATACCGAGGTTTGGATTTGTCCATTATTTCGTTTGATAAACGTCGCGAAAAGCTAGAGCCGAATTTTGTTCCTTCTCCATAGTGAATTTGATACAGTCAAAGACAATTTAGATAAGTTAAGAAACCTTCAAGTTCTTTGTCATTACCTGTCCATACAATAAAAGTATCGTTAACATACCGTAGCCAAATTTTGATTTGATTAATGCAGTTTTAATTGCGTGTTCCTCAATTATTACATATAAATATTGGCTGCCACTGGAGAGAGCGATGAATCCATGGGAAGTCCATCGTCCTGCGCATCTTTCACTTGAAAGTAAGAACTACGGAGGCACAGCTCTAACAACTCCATCACTCCATCCAGCGGCAGAGTGGTGCGTTCTACTAAGGTATCATCTGCATTGAGCTTGGCCCGAATGATGCTCAACGATTCGATAGAAGAATAATACAATAAACAATTTTCTTCCACAAATAAATTGTAATTATTATAGTTTGTAAAAATTTTCAGTGCGACCTACGTATAAAGAAATTTGAGATTTATGTAAGAATAAAAAAGGTAACAAGTAATTTAAAATTCCAACACAAAAAAACCATATATTCTGTCAGTTTTGTAAAATTATTGTTTATTTTAAAAACATAAAAAAGTAACAGAAATCATTATATAAAATCCTTTATATCTTTTATCACATTTTCCTAATTCTAGAGTGTCTTATTTAAAATTATGAAATAGAAAATATTTAACATTATTTACATATTTTCAATTGTCAAAATAAGTTTAATATTTTTTTCGGACATTCCATATGCAAAAAATAACTGTCCAAGCTTAAATTAAAAACACTTTTTAAAGAAATGAAACTTAAACTAAATAACATAAAGTATGTGTTATCATTCATACATAATTACTTAAAAAAAATAGTGCTAAAATGCAAAGAGAGGAATACATTTTTATTACCATGTATGTTAAATAAACTCATACCATACTTTGCATTTTTGCACCGTTTAAATTTTTTGTAGTCCCACCATTGCTGCAAGACTATGTTTTGTAGCAATGTGGAATTTTAAACTGTCGTTTTTCCGGAATTCTTTTTCGCAATATCTGCATTTAAATTGAGGAGGTTTGTTGCATTTATACCTAATGTGGTGCCCAACGGCACTTCGAGTGAGATATTTCTTCTGGCATGTCGTGCAATAGTAAAAGTTTCCTCGATAAGTAAAGCCTAAAAAATAATAGGGTTAGAATTATAAAAACTAATTTAAAACTGGTATTAGAAAAATGACAAAAATTAAAGAAGACAGTTTTGTGGTTGGCTGACGTTTCAATGACATCTTAGACATCTTCTGAACTCTACTGAATGCTGTCTGGTGATTCACTGTTCACCATGAAACATATTTTATAAATTTACACATTTCCATAGTTAAACTCACTAACATTCTGGAAGTCGAGGTCGCTAGAATTTTACTGCCAAATTTGTTAGGCGGTCTTGAAATGTCGGATTTTTGTATATACTATGGTAGTGTTCTTAGTAAATATATTTATACAAGCAGGCTGTGACAAAAACACATATTGCAACCTGAAAGCTATTTTTTCTATAGCCACAAGTGCGCAAAAATTCCTTCTAAATTTTGATAAAATAATAAAAACCTAAACAGTAAATTTTCTTTTATCTTAAAGCAACGAAACAAAGGAAGCCTCCCGTCCAACCAGAGCTTGGGCCCATCGGGGGTTGGACAGACGCGGAAAGGGGTAACAGCGTCGTAAGAGTACGACACGCACGCGTCAAGTTAATAGACCAATGAAATGGGTCGCATCTGAGGCCGTACGGCCGAGAGCGAGGTCTAAGCGCTAACAATGCAGTAAGACTTCTGGCTTTAAATAAGCAAGCAGTGTCTGAAATTTTTTTGCATTTTAGGCAAAGTACCGTATTTATATAATTTGATTATATTTCAGTTTCCATGATGCTACTTTCTCTATGTTAGTACAAGAAACTTGGCTATCACACCTCTCTGTAACCAAGTATTTTGTACGAAGTGTACAATTCTTAGCTAAGTAAAGTTACTCAAGTATTTCTTTGTGTTGAATTTAATTCGACATGTTTACGTAAAGTTCAAAGGTAAAGCAAACTGGTCAAAGGTGATTGTAAGGGACTAAACCAGGGCGGGAGTTAGCTGGAGTGAATAATAAAAATTTTAAATGATGTTTTAAAGCAGGTATGGTTATTAATAATGGCAATAATTGATACCGGGTGTTTCAAAAACTGTAAATAATTTCGAACTTTGACTTTAAACTTTTTAACTTTTAAAGTGATAACAACATTTTTCACGGAGCAAAAATAATACAATTATGTATATTTAAAACTATTTTATTATAATCGGTAAAAATATAGGCATAAATTAAATACTAGGTAATCTAAATAAAAAGTAAATAATAAAGATATTAAAATTGTCAAGGCCGTCTGTACAGGATATTCTTAAATTAGCACAATACAAATAAAATAAAAGCTTTTTAAAAACATGATTTAAAAAATGCTTTTAACACCTTCATCTATTTTTTAAAA
Organism: Listronotus oregonensis; assembly: GCA_019359885.1. NCBI lineage: Eukaryota > Metazoa > Arthropoda > Insecta > Coleoptera > Curculionidae > Listronotus > Listronotus oregonensis. Next base: position 3,773 of record JAHBCN010007221.1, on the reverse strand, counting down.
TGCTGATAAGTAAAAAATTATGTTTTAGAAAAAAAAAATATAAAATAAAATAAAATTAAAAAGATCTCTTCAACAAAGAGACATACTTTTTTATTATACAGTGCGTCCCCAAAGTTATGTCTAAATTTATTTAAAATTTCGCTTGGACCCGTCGATTTTTATTTCAAGTTGCGCATTTTTGTACGTGAAGTTTCTATATACAGGGTTGCTCAAAAATAACCACCATCAACTTCATTTTTTTAAATGAAAGCACCTTTTTTGATTTTATTTTTGAATTTCGCGTAGAATTCTACGTATGTTTCATGCATCATGTCCTTATACCTAAAGTCAACAGTTATTGAAAAAAACACGATTCATGTAACAAATAAAAAAAGGAAAAAAAGAACAAAAATTAAATTAAATGTTCAAAATCAAATCACTCACGGCTTGACAATATCCAAGGCGATCAATAAACTCTCATTGCACATTTTCAATCGATTTCCGAGTTATGGCGCGCACTTCTCTGCGAATCCTCTCTTTCAAGTCGTCTAGATTATTTGGCCTATTAACAAACACCTTCGACTGGAGGTATCCTCACAAAAAAAGGTCCATTGGTGTTAGGTCAGGCGAGCTAGCAGGCCATTCGATGGGTCCTCTCATTCCTATCCACCGATTGGGAAAGCTTTCATCCAAAAATGTACGCACATTGGCAGCATAGTGCGGAGGAGCACCATCTTTCTGGAAAATTAGTTCTTCGTCAGGATAGTCTGGGTCCAATGGATTTGGAAATAAAGCTAGTAATGCTGGCACTAATTCACATTGGAGAAAATCGAGATACACTTGTCCCGTTAAAGTCTGTTCAAAGAAAAATAGACCTATTACTCTGTCGCGCACTATTCCACACCACACATTTAGTTTTTGAGGGTACTGGGTGTTCACCTTCATCATCCAATGCGGATTTTCTGTTGCCCAATATCGACAATTTTGTCTGTTCACACTACCATTCAAACAGAACGTGGCTTTTTCGGAAAAAATAATATTTGTTACGAAATTATTATTTAGATTGCACGTGTTTTGCAAGCGTTCACAAAACTCATTTCGCCTATCGAAATCGTCATTAAAAAACTATTCAGTGAACTACAGATTTCACCATGTGTAAATTGGCCCCAATCTGCGACAGAGGAGTGCATGGATTTTCTTCAAAAGAAAACAAAACGTCAAGTTGTTCATTTTCATCTTGAGCAGGACGACCAGACGGCAGATCTCCAACATGACCGAATTTTCTAAACTTAGCCTCTATTCTACTCACCACCTTTTAACATATCAGGTTGGATTTCATTGAATAATTGAGCAGCTTCTCTTTGTGTACGTGTTCTATCACCAAACCCAATCATGCACAGAATTTCTATTTTTTCTCATTCCGTTAACTTCACCATTCTAAAAACCGCAACTTTGCTCGTACACTTGACAATATCTGTTTGGCGTTCAAAACTGTGATACAGTTTCTATGAAAATACACGGTCACCAGCCAACATTAAAAAAACACGAAAGAATAGAATTTTGCTCGGTTTATAAAAATTCTCAAAGATAAAGTGACCTTCAATAATAATGTTCAGCCGTGTTTTTTTCGATAACTGTTGACTTTAGCTATAGGACATGATGCATGAAACATACGTAGAATTCCACGCGAAATTTAAAATAAAATGAAAAAAAAAAAGGTGCTTTTTGAAAAAAAATGAAGTTATTTTTGACATAACTCTGTGGAAACGTATAAAAATGCGCAACTTAAAATAAAAATCGACGGCTCCAAGCGTTTTTGCAAAAAACCAATCGCCTAATTTTTAATGAATTTAGACATAACTTTTGGGACGAACTGTATGTAATATATATTACATTTAGTTGTTTTGTTGTTGTTAAAATATGAAAATATTATAAACCTGACCTTAGTACTGTTGCTGAATTTTGTTCATAGAAAGTTTGTACATGTACTATCAATGGCGTAAGCATCGGTGGACCAGAGGCGTTCAGGATCCCCACTCTTTTAAAAAAAATTTAAAAAATATATTTTTTAAAATTTTGTATTAATTTACAAAGAGCTCCCTCAAACCGAATAAGAAATCTCCCTCAACACTCAATTATTGGGTTTGCCAGGAAAGAGCTCTCTCACCGGATTAGTAGAAGGCTCTTTTATTGGAATTTGAGGGAGCTGTATCATTAGGTTTTGAGAAAGCTTTCTCAGTAAATCACTACTTGGACCTTTTCTTTTAGTAATCCATATACACCATTGTGTACTACCAACAATAACATTATAAGTAGTCTGATATACCCATCAAAATACTCTTATTTCTAATCCTAAAAATAATCGGGATGCTTCTTCAGCATGTGTTTAGTCAACACATTGTTCCTGTAGGTTTTGTAGTCGCAAAGCTGACAGGTAAACTGTGGATCCTTGCCGCACTTCGTAAACTTGATGCCTCTTTAAATTCTTCCTTTGCGAATAGCTTCTTCCGCATTCTTCACAAGTAAACGACTCCGAATTTCCATTTTTATCGCCACCAAGACACTTGTCCAAGTGGCGGAAATAATTGGCTCTTGGAAAACTTTCGCTGCAGTTATTGCAGATGTAAAATCCGTTGACTAAGGTGTATGTGGCATGGCTGGAGACAGATACATCTAAAAGTTATATGGTATACAGAAGAGTAAAAGTAAAAATAGGAAATACCTAGATAATGACGTAGCCTACTAAAAATACAGCAACAAAAGATTACTTGCAATGTTAGGTTAGAAAAGCCACACCATATCCTGTTAGTTATTTTAATGTTAAAAAAGTTATTTGCTTAGGGCGTAATATAAACTGCTCAACAAAAAGATCGTACCATTTAATTTTTAGACCCATTTTCAAACTGCTGTAACTTTTTAAAAAATTAACATTTTTGAATATCTAAAACTAACTTCAAAATCGCGTTTCTTTTACTTTAAGCTGTATTGCATTTAGTTTTAGTAAGATGAATATTATCATGATGTACAGGGTGATCAATAGAGTGCTGCAAAAAAACAAAAAATTCGAGTGTGTCCCATTTCAGTGGTAATTTTTTTTGGTCGTTATAATATGGATTGTTACCCAGTTTTTGAATTGAGGACCTCTGGCTTGCGATACACTTCCAAACGTCAAATTTTGGTAATCAATTCTTTAAAAAGCTATAACTGGAAAATGGATTACGGTTTTTAACGGTGTTTCATATTCGGAAAGCTCATTTCATGTAGATTTTTTATGTCCTTAGGACTTTTTGATAGACTATAATTTTATGAGTATACGGGCCAACAAATACCAAAAACGTAGCTGATTTAGAAATCCTAAATATAGGGTAAATTATTGAACGCCAAAGGGACCATATGTGTGTGTTTTGTTTTAAAAATGGAAGGAAAGGCAAATTTGAAAATTTTGTTAATTTTTATGCTGGTTAAGTGCCTGTTAACTTATTCAGCAAAAATGAGGCGTTATTATGGCATTAGGTCTAATGGTAGGAATTTCAACAGCGTCTTAAAGTTTTAAACATTTTTAAACAAAATTAGGGTATTTGGGGGTTGTACACCATTATATACGGAGTGATCAACAAAGTCTTACAATTTATTATGGTATCCATAATTACCGCAACTTGGTAAGAACGGCCTTGTTTGCGCAACATGTTTTTTGATTAAAATTGTTAGGCTTGAAACTCTTTTTAGTACACTTCGGTGCCAAAAACTTACCCACTATATGTTTTAGTTGATTTTTAGCTTAGTTTTGCCATTTT
>JAHBCN010007220.1:0-44637 GCA_019359885.1 Listronotus oregonensis | reverse complement strand
TAAAACAATTAAAGTAAATTTTTAATTACCAAAGTATTACTGAATCATTGATTTTTATAAACAAAACAAACAATACATTTTTATATATACTATCAAAGTTTAAACTTAAATTATCACCCCATTAGCATTCTTTTAGAAACAAAATATTTTAAAGCAAAAAGACCGCTTAAATTATTACTTTCTACAAATGAAAACAATAAATATATTCTAAATTATATTAAATTAAAAGTTTTAACACTTAGTTTGTAACAATTCTATAAATATGCGTTTTTAAAGGACATCTGTACAAAATTGGCTTTTACCAATTTAAACTTAAGTAGACAATTACTAGTACAACGGTATGCAACCAACTTACTTCACCTGTAGCGCAAACAATACAGCTTAATCTATTTTTTTAAATGAAAAACGTGATTTCTTTTCACATTATGTAAATTGCGTAATTTAAAATTTGTAAGAAATGACAAAGATTCTAAAGCATTGACTGATTTTCGTACATTTTATTTGGACAAAAAGCACTTTACGCCAAACTTTTTTAAAACTTTATTACTTACAGATTTATTTATCTAATTTTCTAATTTTACGGGTTTTTCTTTTTAATTAAAATCCTGATATACCAATAATGATATTGACTATCAAGATGCCAACAGTAATATTAAAACGGATTACACTGAAAATTCCACCGCTTTATTAAAAAATTTTTTAAATTTTAAAACCTATATTTAAACCCTATGAAAATAGTTGGCGACACGGTTTTTAAAATTTAAATTTAAAAATTGATATTTAAAATTTTTTTTAAAATTTTAGAAGTAAAAGTTTTCGTTATTTTATGGCTTTTTTTTTATTTATCGCAGGAATTTTTAAAATTTTCTATTATAATTAAGTAGATTTTTAAATTTTTGTTGCAATCTTTCAAAAATTAGCTATTAGTTAGCTTTCAAACAGCGCATCGTAATAATTTCACTAAAAACATTATTTTACAATTATCTTGGTTAACCAAGCACAAACTGCATTGTAACTAATATATTTTTGCAACTATAAATACCTAAACAATTATATTGTATAATTGTAATTATTAAAAATTCTAAGGTATTTTTTCCAATGAAATGTGCTTCAGTAACTTTTTCTTTAATCACTTGTTTTCGGTTTAAAAGTCTAATAAATTAAACACGAAAAATAATATGTGATGGAAAGTATTAATACTGAAATATTGAAAGTACAGAAAAACTTGTGTTAACGGATACTCTTTTATATCGGAACTTTTTTATGGACTTTAAATAACAAAAAACCTTTTTTTAAAACCCCCCATAAAAACCCCTTGATAGGGAACACCCTTACAAAACAGCCACAGCCAGACAAATCTCGAATTTTTGACCTATTTCAGGTAAATTAACCTTTTTCATATTGGCCAAAACTCTTTGGTCTAGATGTCACATTATAAAACGTCTGCAAATTTTAACGGTGGAATATACAACTAATATTTATGGCCTGGTTCGAACATAACTTTGTAGTGGCGTGGGGATTTGTCAACATTGTTGTTATTAGTAGCTAAATCGATAAGAATAAGGTTATCGTGTTAGAATCAAAAAGTTTTTAATTGTAATATCTATATTTAAAACATGGAATCGTTTTGTCACTGAAAGCAAGTAGTCTTTATCGTGAAAAGTGAAAAGTACGCTTTGGGTTCACGAAAACTTGCTGAAAGGACTGGTGTTGGAAAATCTCAAAGGAATTAAAATATCAGATAAAAACTAACTAAATCAAAATTTTTAAAGAGAGGGTTGATTTAGACTGAAGGAAATTCAAGAGGTTGGGAGGATTGGCGCTAACAAGGTCAAGCTATCACAATTGGATTTCTGCAGAGCAAAGAGGTAAAAATGTTCTACTTGTATATGGACCTTAGATAAACAAAGCACTTTAGGCAGCAAGTAATTTAATTGAAATTTTTTATGACCTCAATTGTTGAGCAACTGTTACCTGACAGCTTACTGACACCTTCTAATAAAGGCCGAATTAATTAATAATTTTATGAACGGCCATTATAGGGCAGTTTTACTGTATATCCTTAATTGTTAGATATATATCTGTTAAAATATTTAAAAATTAAGCTTCGTTTTCTTTAAGGTGTACAACACAAAATAAAATATATTTAGGGATTATAAGGATCTGTATTTGATTAAAAGCACCTCTCATATTATGATTTAAAAACACAGTTCTACAAAAAAGCGATGTGTGTGCTGGATGGCTAGCTTAAATTTTCTAGCGTATTTTTTTCCACTGAATATAAATCTAGAGTCAAAATTTGGGGTTAAACAGCAAAAAATCGAGAATAGTCGTGATTACAGATATTAACCATTTTTTTAATTTAAAACGTCAATATCTCAAAAACTATAAAAGATACAGAAAACTATAAACTACATAAACTTTATATTTAAACAATACTTTTACTTGATATTTTCAAAAAGTTATAAAGAAAAATAGTTTTTAGGATTTTTTAAGAATTTATGCAAAAAATGGAAAATATATTTTTTTATTTTTGAATTTTTTCTGTAAATTTTAAGTAACTTGGAATTCAAATAACTAAAATAAATAGTTTAGAATAAAAAAAAAACAATAATCTCCTTAATATTTTTTTCCCATTTTGGACTGACATTTTTTGTCTAAATTACATTTTCGTTTATATCTTCTTTGTTATTTATCTTATAAAAAAGTTTTTATATAACTTTTTATATAAAAAAATTAAAAAGTCTTATTTTGTGTTATATGACATTTTTTTGTATATAGTTCATATAGTCGCGGTCCAAACATTCTGGTAGCAGGTTTCTGCCGGTAAATGCACCAATCGGTTTTTTGTGTTTTTCTCGATTTTTTGTTATTTAATCCCCAACTTAAACTTTAGATTTGTGTTCAGCGGAAAAAATATGCCGAAAAATCTTAGTCTGACACCTAGCATACACCACTTTTTTTTGTGTACCTGTAAAATTATTATACTAACAATAAGACCTTAAACTACAAAATATTTGACACCTGAGTTTTTTTAACAAATAATACAGCAATAGTATCCTTTGTTGTCCAGAACTTGGCCGTACATAACTAAAAGATATCCAATGGTTTAGCATTGTGTTTGTTTTGTTGAGATTAAAATTTATAAACTAACATCGTATAATACCTTGTATTTTTGATATTGATTAAATATAAACTAATATATATAACGTCTTTTTGATGTTTAGGTTCAATTATTTTAAAAGTTATATAAAACGTAATTACTTTTTCACTAACTACAAGCCGCCGGATAGTTATATGATGAGAGCGTCTTGAGTGATATGGTCACTAGCAAGCGTAACAATCTGTAACAACACTGTAATGGACCAGATTGATGGGCTGGCGCTTCGCCCAATGCGAATCGAGCAATTCTCGCATTTTGTTGGAGCTGGTGACGTAAATCAATGCGGATACGACATACATGACAAAACAAGGTAAGAATGTGTCTCGAAAATCACGAAAATATAAATAAATACTCAGGCGCATGATTGTCGCAACAAAAAAGACTGGCAGACGATTTTAGCGCGCGTTTTGGTGAAAAAGTTTGGTTGGTCGAAATAGTGATGGATAATTCAGCGATGAAATAATCGATAATGTCTGGTTGGCCAAACCTTTCGCGATTGTTAAGATTTGATTTTGTTTTGATTTAAAATTTATTTTCGTAGTTTTTCTAATTCTGAATAATCGCATGATAGCGGTTTCAATAATCGGATTATCAATTATTTTTAATTCGGACATATAAATCATAACTACGACCAACCGAAAGTGCCCCTGCCAAAAACGTGAAATAAAGATTTCGATATAATATTTAAAAACATTTGAAAACATTCTTTGTTATTAGCTACTGTTCAAAACAAGATTGCTTGAGCTGCGATATCGTTGCAGAACGGTATATCGCAATTTCTCCTCATTGGCGAGATTTCAATTTCAATATGAAATGAAACTCTTTCCATTTACAGATTTTATGCGTTTTCCTATTTTCATTTAACTCAAAGCTACGTAACACATGGTTTATTGGATCCGATAATAAAACTTCTACAATTTACATTAATCGCTCTGAATAATAAGAGATATATTTAATATATATTATTGTTTTTAATTTTTCACAAATTCAGCGATCGTTTAAGAAAGTGCTAAATATGTTTGTTTTTGGCAGGTTTTCAAATACATTAAATTTGGCAAAAATCTGCAAATATCTCATTTTTCAATTCGCCAAAATTTTTATTTTTTGTGTTTATAATTACATCAATTTAACTTAATTTTGTTTTTTAATAAAGGTTAAATAAATATTTAGGAAAAAAACGCTAAGGAGAACAAGATATATAAAAGATGAGCGGGTTGATAAAATTAGTATTTTCATCTTCAAAAGAATTCTTTACTTCATTTCATAGCGGAGTCAAACGTAGTGCATCATTTCAGACGTGATTAGTAACTGGATAGGTAACTGCCAGTAAACACCGTGTGCTTTTAAAAAGGTTGGGAATTTATCTTGTTAAGAGTGGTGAGTGGCACTGCGAGTGATATTGAGTTTAAAGGTAGTGGTGTTAATAGCAGTATCACTATTTCTTTGTGATTGTAGCAATAACGCGTTTCCGGTAACCACCACGACAACGTTAACGGAACTAAAAATAAAAGTTTAAACCATAAAAAAAACGACATCTCGGGAACCTAGTATTAAGTAATAAAGATTAAAAAAATGCAATTTATACCATACATTAAAATTAAAAAAATGTATTTTTTTAGTAGAATTATACTTTGTATATATGCAAGCTGTTATTATATACGGATTAAACGGTGTGTATTTTGAATAGTTTAAAGTCTATATTATATAGGATATATAATATATATAATATATTATAATAGTAATCGATAATAATAATAATAATAACTTTATTCATGTTTAATAATAAATAAAGGTTTGTAATATATATAATTACATACATTGACAAACTAAATTACTATAATAAAGTAAAATATCTTAATGATAAGACATATAATCTACCACAAAAATAGAGTTGCTTAAACGGTTTATCGAATAATCGAAGGGAAAGTGACAAGCACTCTTAGCATAGCAGGACCTCTTTAATTTGACTATAGAAAAAGTTTTAACGGCAGAATCATAATATGATTCCCTGTGATAAAGGTAGTTAAAAAATATTGGACCATAGTAGTTTGGTGGAATATGACTTCTCTCTACTCTAGTGTTGTAATTGCTTAGTAAGTATTCATTTAGGCGGTTAACGTAAATTTCTAACAAGATATATAAACATGGAAGAGTTAATAATATTTTGCTTTATAAAATATTCCCTTGCGTATTCTGGAGAAATTTGAACCCTAACACTTAACAATATATCGCCCGGCGTTATATTAAAGACGGGCTGGGTAACTGTTATGGTGACCCCATGCAAGAATAGCATAGGTGCAAGTACTTTCAAACAGTGCATATGGCTGTTTTTATCACTGAATTAGAGACTTCACTTCGTTTTCTGCTTATTAAAAAGACGGTTCTTGTTAAACTTGAAGCTAGTTGATCCTATATGTTGGTCCCATGTTGAAAATTTAAGATCCATAAGAAGTTTACTAAAAACCTAACCTTTACCGGATTATTCCCATTTTGAAAGATCACACAAAGAAAATATCATTTGGCACGTTTTACTCTCGTTCAGTTTTAATTGTTTGCAGAACCATTCTGCAGCTCTAAGAAACCTCACTCTGCATGTTATGTTGAAAGAATATCCAAGTGTCTGTCTGCGCTAAACAATGTTCTTGTCATCTGCATACAGAAGTAAGAAGAATTTACCCATATAATCTATCAAGGTCATTAATAAAGATCCCAGAAACAACAAGGGCCTTCTGGGCCGGCCCTGTGGTACCCCCAAGATACAGGATAATTTGGTTGACGCTTTTCCATCGAGGGTTACTATCTGTTCTCTATTTGCAAATAAGTTGAAAGTAGATTAACTGATACATACTCCATACTTTGGAAGGTGTTTTAAGCAAAATATCATGCTGGACACAGTCAAAGGCCTTGGTTAGATCCAAAAAGCTGCCTTATGTGTATTGTTTATCCTCATGTAGAGCAGCTGTCGAACCAACAATAAGCATTTGTTTTGTATCCAACAGTCTTACCATTGGAACATTAGGATCTCCCTTTTGAGAAATATAGTATCTGTAGAAGTTTTAAGACAATCTGGAAAGTACCCCATACCATCAATAGCTAGATTTATAAGCGTTTGTTAAGAGGTATTATTAGAGTCATTTTTGACGCTCTTTATTATATTTATATTTAGGTCATAAACATCTTTACTTGGATTATTTCTCATATTATCTATGAGATCACGCACTTGAATATATGAAATAGGACGAAAAGAAAATGTATGATTTGATTATGGAATTATTCAACCGGATCAAAGAACCGCATGTTATTTGAAAGATTGCTAGGAGCGTTTACAAAATTAAGTCATGAGCATTAAGGGTACTAGAATTAGTTTTGAATTGTTACTTTTCCTTTTGGAATTTATGACATTCGACATTACATTTCCCGATTGATTTCCACTGTTCCTTATATATTTTCATTGGCTTTGCGTTTGCAAATCTAATTTGATTTCTTTATTACCATGAAAAGAATTTACTGTATGCTATGTTGGGAATATTGGGATATTGACAAATCCTATAAAAAACGTAAATGTTCGTTTCGCGTAGTTCGTCAGTAAACCATGGAATATTATTTTTTTATTGTGGAGACCATTGCTTCTTTTAAATGGAAAAGCTTTGCTATATGTTTTAGTAAAATATTTAAAAATATGTTACATTTCACGATTACCTGATAAGTTAAGATCGGGAGAATAAAATTCCAAGATTCCCGTGATAAGTAGTCATGAAAGAAGACAAGCCGCTTGAGTCTATAGGCCTGTACCAATGTTGTTCACGTCTGTTTATTTTCTTTAGGAACTTCAACCTTTAGTATTATTGCCGCGTGATCTGATAAACTTGTTTTTGAATTACATTGGAAATAAGTTATTTCGATTTAACAAAAAATTGTCTATGCAGTTCTGTTCTTTTTCTTGTGGGCTTTGTTATTAAATATTTAAATCCGAACGAGTTTAATAAAATCTGTAAACTGAACTGTTTATCTTTTACTGCTGAGTTAAGTTAATATCATCGGTCACACTAACCATATATTTTGTTTAATTTTTAGAACATGTAAAAACACCTTCATAATTTCAGCAGTGAGAAATCTGCTTTGAGCGGTATAAAGTGATAACTACTATATCACTTCTTATGAATCTGACAATAAACAATTCTAGAAACCACCTGTTAGAACATTTTCAATATAAGTTATTTTTTCAAAACATATACCCTCCCTCAAAACATAGCCACTCCCACCGTGTTTTGAGCTGGTCCTGCTAAATGAAGAAGCTAGCGTGTATCCTTTGAATTTTATAATTCAATTTCGTCCTCATGAGAGCCAATGCTCACTAAAACATAAAACTTAATAATAAATAGAATCACTCGCAACACAAAAAGAAAAGACATCTCCAATTTCATTAATTTTGTTTTTAGTATGACTGAATATTTTGATGAAATATATTAATTGCTAAAACTATTGTTTTCTGAATTTAATCTTTTCTTATATCTTTGCGGGTAAAACCTCGAAAATTTTTTTATTATATGGCAAAACGTAAACTTTAACAGCTGCACCTTCGGGCCAAATCTCTGGATTAAAAAACTTTTTCAAATAATGGATAAGAGACTTCAAACTGGACTGTGGTATGAATCTGCTTTGGTTAGAGCGCTTCTAAGGAATCTGTGGGCCTGTCTTTTTTAAATAATCCTCCAAGTCCTCTGGCTTAGTTTCTAGGTGTAGGCGGTAAACACTTAGGTAGCTTGTTTTGGTACTGTTTGAATGCTTACACTATTATTGGCTCCTGTACACAGTAAAATAATGAATAACTTTGCCTAATGTCAATTGCCTTTCTGACAGTTTTTGCTGAAAAGTATCTGTACTTTGCTGATTTTGCGAATAGAGCATTCTTCGCAAAATCTGAAATTTCTTTTGACTCACTTTTTGATATCAGTGTTATTTGAGCATTCATTTATAGTCTTAGATGGCGTTGTATTTTATTAGATATTAGCTTTTTTTGTTTAGGTCACTGCCCGGCTTTACATTGTTTACATTCCCCAAATGTAGAAAACGACCGTTCTCTTTATTTTAATAAAGTAATTATTTCTTCTTGATCTTCACCCTTTTTCCAAATGGTAAATAAGCTTATTTAAAGGTTTCTACTGTACCCTTTTGTTCGTTATTTACTGTTCTGTGAGTGCGGAACAACTTGTTTTACATCTTCTTGTGCATCTTGAAATTCATTTTGGTTATTTTCACACTACCAAACACAATAGTTGATTCAATTAATCGGCATTTATTTAAGGTATTAGGCACATCTTTATTTCATAAGTATCATGTCTATTAACGCTGATTTTGTTAACTTTTTGAAGCTCAGTTTTTACGAGGGATATTTCGGTCGCCATCTTTACCTGTTATAGAAGGAATAATATATAATAATAATATAATAATAATAATAATATAATAATATATATATTTATATAATATATTTTATATATATATAATATATAAACCATTATATATATAATAAATATATATATATATATAATATAATATATAAAAATATATATATATATATATATATATATATATATATATATATATATATATATATATATATATTCATATAGATTTTTTACACAGTGCTTAATAAAATACAAGATAGAAAAATTTTTTGCAATACATAATATTAGAATAAAAACGCTAAAGTCCGGATATTGCAGCCAAGGACATTTCATTGCCTCTGGAGTTAGTGGTGAGTTTCGTCACAGACGGCCCTCATGTCGTGTAACTGTACATTCTTGAATAATGTGGTAAACTGTTTTTGAATTTCGCTTGGCCACGTGGCATTTTGCACATAGCGGGCTGTCTGCAATGCCCCCATTGAAGGTTTAAATGACTTGTTGCATTTGTATTGTAATTGGTGTAAATAAACGGGGAGTCGCTAGGCTCGATGTAGCCGCTCTTTCACTTCGACCTAAAGGGAATCTTTTACGAATAGCCTTCGTTGTTTGAGTGCCCGGTAATTCCCTATATGCTTTAGCAAAAGTTCAGGATACTACGCGGTGCCTGACTGAATATTCTGTCTCTGGGAGTAAGATATACGCTGAGGGTATTTAAGCCGTTGTCGAGGTCAGTTCTCTGCGGTATCTACAGAGAATGTGTTCCGCAGTTTCGTTGCTTCATGACAAAACCGACATTGTTCATCCTCAGTCTTTTCCATTTTTTGAGGTGATACCTCCAAGGGTCATGTCCTATTGATCGGTAGCAACCAGTTTAGAGTTCATTTTTTTTGAAGGTGACTTGTTGCCTACTCGACATACTCTGATTCGGTTAAGATTACATATCATTGTCTCGGCGACGAAGAGCCAGTTGGGCTGACTGTGGGGTTTACAATCAGGAAGGTGTGCGTTCTTTGCTTCGGTCCATTCGTCCATCCAATGCTCATCGTTGTAAAATTATCTCAAAAATATGGTTAGCTGTTCCTTTTGGCGGGTCTCGAGATTTTAGCAGGAAACCGACCCTGATTTAACTGATCGATGTCAGTTTATATGGGCAATGATGGATTTATTTGACATTTCTGGTACTGAGCTTTAAGGGCAGCTAGCCGTCGTGTTTTAGGTGGTCCTATGTTGCTTAAAACTGGGAGCCATTGACCTGGCGTGCTCTTCATGGTTCCCGTAATATGTTTCATCGTTTGATTTAGTTGTATATCGAAAACATTATATGGTGACTGTTTAGCCAGACTGGAGCGCAATATTCAGCTGTTGAATAGACCAATGCCAGAGCACTTGTCCTGATTGTTTCTGCAGTGGCTCCCCAAGAAGTGTTTGCAAGCTTGTGGATGATGTTGTTGCGGGTTTTTACTTTAGCTGCAGTTTTATGTAAGTGTTGCTTGAATTTTAGGGTGTGATCTAATGGTACACCGAGATATTTTGGGTTTGGGTTATGTTTTAGGATAAATCCTTCACTTTGTATGATCAGATTGTATTTTGCTTTGCCCTTTTTTAGATGCAAAGCCGTAACTTCAGTCTATGTGGATTTGGTTGAAGGCCCCATATTTTGAAATAGGTGTTGATTATACACGGTCGTCTTCAGGGGTAATTTCGGCGTTCTCAATGTTTCTTTCTTGTATGCCCAAAGCCATGTCATCCGCATAAGTAAATTTGCGTGAAGTTGTGGTGGGAACGTCTGAGGTGAAAATGTTGAACAAAAGCGGCAATAGTACAGACCCTTGGGGTAAACCATTCTTTAGACTTCTAAATTTACTAGTTATTCCGTTGAGGCTTATTTGGAATAATCTGTCACTTTGCATTTATTTCATAGGTAGTTATGAATAGCAGAAAATATGCGTGTCAAGGAAAATTCGATTAAATCTTAAATTCTAGTCATTTTTTATGTTCTTTTTAAAGTTAATTTTTAAATTAACATTTAATTTTTATTAACGTTCTGATTTTTAAAAAAGAAAAGGTTTTTTTTTAATAAACCAATTTTTTTGAATTTTTGGCAACGGCTCTTGACGCATTAAAACAGTGCTTTCTGGCCGACCAGCAAAGTTAGGTTATGCTGGGCATAATTATTAATTGGATGAGTGACTAGTAAACATTATGTGCCATTATGTGAGGTTTAACTTTCATAACGTTAATCCCATCTGAATGATATGACCTAGACGTTAAACGGGGATGGTAAAGAGGTTATACTTATTTGTAGAATACCCATCTTGGCACTACAAGAATTTCTAAAACGTACTCTACAGTAAATTACATGTTTTGTTATTATTTTTTAGATAAAAAATCAGTATTTTAAATAAAAATACATTATGACTTAAAGAAAAGCTCCTATCGCTATGGAAGTAATGTGTTTACACCAAAACTTGTTTTGCTTATATATGAGGAACCAGAATTGGCTCATTTTTTAACAATAGTAAAGTTGGTTGTATTTTTAGGATATTAAATTAGACATGATTTTTAATGTCTTTTTTCAATGTCCATTAGAGATCCTGTTAAAAAGGCATTTGCATTACTGAAATTTATTTTTCCCAATTAGGTTTAAAGAAAATAAATATTGAAGTGAAGGGTTTTATCGAAAGTAAAACCATGCTTGGTATTACTATAAAAGCAAAAAGATAGTTATTTAAAAAATAATTATTTGCTAGTACTAGCCTTGAGAACTTTAATAATTATTTGTAAACGGTAGAAGGATGACCATCTGAAATTATTTGATTGATATTTGGTAAATTGGAAATTTAAAATAAAGTTAAGTTGAAATACCGTTAAAGAACTCTTCATGCCAGACAGAGCAACGATCTGGGACCAGTCAAGAAATTAAAAGGTTTTGTTATTGTAAGGATGAACGAAAACTTTTTTTGCAAAATTTATCTGTTATGAATGAATTTGAGGTGTTATATGGGGGCCTCCAATAATTATGTGAGGCTATTTTAGCAATTTTTGGACCACACTTTCCCTCTTGGTGAGATGTCATAAAATTTGGCTTGATCCTTCCCCATCTTCATAATCTTACGTGAAATTTTTTAAAATGCGTATTTTTAGTGTAAATTCATTAATCTGTACTTAATTGCGTTAAATTTATTAAAAAAAAACAATTTGCCCAATTATTTCTATTTAAAACTAGTTAAAACAAGTATTTAAAACTACTAAGAACGTAGTCTAGAATCACAGTAAAAAAATATCATTGAGTTAGATTAGCTTATTGTGGGATTAACTATATTTTTAGTGAAGAAACATATTTACTTATTTTCTGGCAATTTTACCCTGTTTTTTGCAAAAAAAAAATTACGTGATATTTGCCGAGACCCTCTCTTTCCCCCACGTGAGATTAAGTGAAATTTGGCTCGATCCCGTTCCCTTCTAAATGCCTCATGTAATGAATGGATGCCCCCTTAACAAAAAATTAAAATGAAGGTTTTTTTTGTTACATTGCAAAACAAATAAGACATGGGGCACGGCTCTGTAATTAAAAGGAATATATATTCAATTTTGGGGATTTTATAAGAATTTAGTTATACAAAAAGCGCCACACACTTCTTATTGGAAACTTAAAAGAGGCGAGTTATAAAGACTGAAAATTCAGGCTGTTAGTCTTTTCTTACATTTTAATTAAATTCTACTTGCTTACTATTGTCCCAGTTTTCTAATTTTTTCTGTTAATAAACCTTAAAAATGTTTATATTTTTACTGTGATTAATTTTAATGTAAATCTCTTTTTTATTTTCCCCATTTGCGTTTGCCCAAATGTAAACTTTTAATTAAAAAACACAAACATTTTTTGTCACAATTTTTCAAGTAGTTTACACATTAATAGATCGTTTTCAGCTGTCTATTCGGAGCATTGTTGAAAATAAATTGTTTAAAATTCCGTTCCAATGTGCAAAAGTGTGTTTGGTCGCAGTTTTGTTTTCGAACAGTCGTGCAGTTGTTGAAACATTACGTAAAATTTAATTACAATAAAAAGAGCTTTTAGAATCATCGTAGCTAGTAAATTATTATAACAAACTAGGTAGTTTACATATTTGTACCGAGTACAGTAAAAAGGTCATCAAGTATAGAATTTCGGAAAAATAATTATTAAACATAATACCGGGTGACAGTGAAATCAATATCTATTTTCTCCAATAAAAACACATCTCTTTCTAATTGAAGGATGACATACTGAGTCATTAAATACCGATTTTAAAATCTACCTGTTATTTTCGGTTTAAACTAACTTGTATATTTTTCAGAATTTAAATTTTTAAAGCCATTTTTGATATAAAATCTGGATTATATCTTGAAACTATTTGTGTTAATTTTTAAGAAAATAGCGAAAGAAAGTGTCGAAACCATCACAAATTATGTAGTTGATATAAGAAAATAAATAAAATCATAAAAATATCATAAAAATTTGATATATTACAATAACTCTTGTCTCTTCGGAAGCGTGAGTCTCGGCTCGCCGCGCCGTCGATCTGGGTTTGAATCCTCGCCGGGAGACAAATATAGGTAGTAGTTATTCAAAATAACGTCCGGGGTGGCACTACCGCGTTGTCTAAAAGGTGCTGTGAAATGCAATATTTGCATGTTTCAGTGCTTGGACAGCGTTGACGGAACTGGGAATAAAGATGGGTTAAACATCGGAAAACACGGCACTTACGGTACTCTGGTACTTAGGAGCATGTATTTATATGTATATGTCTAGCATATATTATATATGTACATGAAAAATCCTTCGTGAGCTGTCACAAAGATAAAAAAATATATAGCTTCTTCTTCTGCTAAGGTCGTAATAATATTACTTTTGGGTTTACCGGAAGTGCTGCGAAAATTGAGTTTCCTATAATATAACTTTAAAAATTTTAATTACACCTCGTGTATTGAATATTTAATTTAAATTAGGCATTTCTTTAATTCAACGGTACCACACTTATTGTTAAACAGTTTAAAAAATATTTTAAAAAACTAAATATTAAAAATAAATTTGGCAACGCCGGTCCGACGTCTCATCAATGCCTTTCCTGTCAATTTCCAAGATAAAGGTATCACATAAGTATTTTGCAAAGAAAATCAATAAAATTTAAAAAAATATTATTTGTGTTTTGGTAAAAAATATTTTAACGAAACCAAATTTTAGGAATACATAGCAATTTAATAAAATGAAGATTACGTATACTAACAAAAATATTTGATGTATATAAACGTCTATAAATGTTAATACCATAAAAATTAAGACCTGAAGTTGAAGGTTCATTGAATAGATGAGTTTCGAGTTAGCAAAACAAAAGTTTGTTAGAAATACCTACAACACATTTTGTCAGCACACATAATCTTTATATTTAAACTTAAATTTAAGTTAAGTTAAGTTATTAGGGTTAAAAATATTTTTAACTGCTGGTTTTGTCAAAATATTTTTTTACTAAAACACAAACATTTTTTTTAATTTCATTGCTTTTGTTTGCAAAATAGACATCTAAGTCACACCATTGGAAATTGATGGAAAGCGTATTGATGAGGCCTCAGGCCGGCGTTGTCAAATGTATAGTTAAAAATTTTTAAGATATTTTTTAAATTGTTTAGTTAGTAACAAGTGGGGTATTGTTGAAGAGGAAATCCAAAGAGCCGTATAAATATTGAAAAATTAGATATGGCCGCCATATAAATTTTAAAACTTACATTACAATTTATAACAAAACTAGTTAACTGCATGTCACTATGCTGTTAATAAAGAAGGTTAACTGAAATTAAACAAGAAAGAAAATACTTTGATATCCAAATTATCCTCTTTAGCACCCTATTCTGTGTCTTTGGTTACTTAAGGAATCATTTAGTGTTAATGTCAATTATCTGAAGTACGCAGATTTTATCTTCGCCTAACAATGGTTCCTGACAAAAACAAATAATTAGACGAAACAAATAAATAAGCCTATTAAAAGGAGAATATACAAAAATAATTATTTTGGTTTATCTTTCCAAACCATTAAATTTAAGTATAATTTTGCTTTAAAATTGTAACTTGAAATAAGTGGTAGATATATAAATGAATCACTTTATATAAAAGAAAAAATGATAATGCCAAATGCAAAAATCGTTCCAAGATAAAGAATTAACAACTTTTCTTTTACAATTAAGTAATAATTATATGAAATGCAATGTAATTGTAAAGACAACTTGGTCTAATTTTAGTCTTTAATAATAATTAATCTCCGTATTTATAAAATCCGAGAATTTTGGATAGACACTTGGCCTTTATTTTACGTATGAGTTTTTGGTAAAATCTCTTTGTTTTAGCAGTTTAAAGAAGGGAATAAAATTCTTCCTGCATTTTTAAATTTCATCAATTATGATCTTAAAAAATCCAGGTTTAATAAGATTACAAATTTTAATTATACGCTACTACGCCCACGTTTCACGACGATCCGAGTTAAAATGTGCAATTTTTAGAATGTTTTCTTTACTTGTAAGTTAAAACCTAGTTACATACCAAATTTTAGGTTTCCACTTGCTCGAAAAGTACCGTATAATTTTATTAGTTAGTGAATGAGTTAGTTAGTGAGTAAGTGAGTCAGTTAGTCGGTCAGTAGTAAAATGGGCGATTTGTAAAAACAAATATCATAGTTTTTACAGGTAATTAAAATAATTATTTTTAATAAAATTTACCTTTGTGAAAGTAAGGTTTATGGGGAGGAATATTTTGTGTAAAATAGCGTATCGGCGGGAATTCCAGGGCAAAGTCCAAATTTAACTAATTTTAAAGGGTACAATTTTCTTTTTTTATTTAAAAAAACTTTTAAGTTTTTTAAAAAAAATTTTTTATTTTAATTTTCCCCAAAGAATTAAATTTTAAAAATTCTTGTTTTATACAGTACTTTTTTTTTTTTAAAAGGGAAATTTTAAAAAATTTATATTAAAGGGTTTTTAAAATAAAAATTTGTTTTTTAAAAAAAACTATTTTTTTTTTGGTATTTAAATTTTAAAATTTTTTGTTTTAAAAGACCAAAGGTTTTTTAAATTTTTTAAAAAAAAATTTTTATAAAAAAATTGGAATAGACTTTTTAAAAACGAATCCCAAATACTTTTTTTAATTAAAAAAGGGTTGAAAAAAGGGGAAAAAAAATGTTTAAAAAAACCCCTTTTTTAAAAAACCTTTGAAATATTTTTTGTTATTAAATTTTTAAGAAAGGCCAAAAACCCAAATTTAAAACCCAAAAAAATTGCTTTTTTTTTTATAAAAAAGTTCAAAAATTTTTTCCTTTGATTAATTTTTATGTTAATGTAATTTCTAATACGCAGATTTTGTCGTAAATGGTTCTACAAAAACAAAATGCAAAAAATAAATAAGCCTATTAAAGGTATCTTTTTTGTTTATTTTCAAACCATTATTAGTATATTTTTGCTTAAAATGAAACTTGAATATTAAAATAAAAAGAAAATTTATATTACAAAACTGTATAAATTCAAAAATCGTAATCTCAAGAAAAGATTCCTTTTCTTTTAATGTAACTATTATTGACAGTATTGTAAAACAACTTGGTCGATTTATATCACGGTTATTTATTAAAACCATTCTAAACTGTGCTTATTTTACTAAGTTTTACTAAGTCCATTTGTAAATTTAAGAAGCGAATAAAATTCACTGCATTTTATTTGTCAAATGCAAAAAATCCAGTTTAAAAAACAAATTTAATTAAGGGCTACAAGGTACGACGATCCGAAAAATGTATTTTAATTTTTCAAATTGAAGTTAAAATATTTTACAGTGAAATTTTAAGATTTACTATCAATTTAATACGTATAATTTTATTAGTTATTAGTTATTGCAAAGCATGGCATGAAAATAAAGAAAAATATTTTTCAATTAAAATAATTATGGATTACATACCAAATCTTATCCTTAATGTAGAACAAAGGTTTATGATAGAGGATATATTTTGTGTAAAATACGCGTGACTCAGGCTGGAACTTGACCTAGGGCGATAACGTGCACCTAAATTAACTGATATTAGGCTACACATGTATCTTTATTTATGAATATAAAAGTAACTTTTAAGTTTTCTTTACTCACACAAACAAGCGTTCTATTTATTCTGTAATGTGTCCCAAATCGAAGTTGAGAGATTTTTGAATGGTAAAATTCTGTGTCTTTTATACATCTGTGATGCTCTTTTATATGTTTTGGCTAATGGTGTTAAAGTTTTAAGTTTATTAAATTTATGACCTTCACAAGGGATATTATAAATAACAATATTTGAATTTTAGTTACTAACATATGGTTCTGTTTGTGTCATTTGACATTTAATAGAGTTTTCTGTTTTAAACAGAGCACAAGTGTGTAATTTATTGAATTTTCTTTAAAAGCCAAGAATCTTTATAGAAAATAAACTGGTAATAGCACTTTGTAAGTAAGTAAACTGTAAACTGCCACCATAATACAGAATTTATCTATATACAAAAAGGTTGATAAAAAGCGGCAGATCAAAAATGATTGAGTAAAATCCCTTTATTAGAACACTTTGTAACAGATTTTTTTGATTATTAAAATTTTACAGAAATTGGCGCATAGAACCCAAATAATAAATTCCGTACAAAAATTAGCTTTTATTTTTTTTATATAAAAAGAAACTGTCAAAAATAAGCCTTTTTTTCTTCTAGATTAATTTTTTTAAATTTAATTGTAATTTTATCGCGATTTTGTCGATAGAAGTTTTATAAAAAAATCAAAAAATAAAGTAAAAGTCTTTTGCTTATTCTTATTAGATTTTTTGCAGAGAAAAGTCGGAAAACCGTTGAAATTAAAATAAAAACAAATATATTACTTAGACCCTTATAAAGTTAAAAATCTAATCTTCGAGAAAACGATTTCCTTTAAGTTTTTAATGTAATTATTATTACGTAGCTAAAACACTTACGGCCGAGTGATGATCACGTAGTTAAATTTTTTTAAACATTCTAAACTGTTGCTAACTTTTAACAATTACTAAGTCCATTGCTAAATTTAACAACGCGATCATCACTCGGCCTTTATTTTGTAAGGCCAAAGAAAAAGTTTTTAAAGGCAAAGGTGCTTAATTGTGTTTTTTTTAATTTTCACAAACATTTCAATATAATTTTGAGTGAAACTATCCCTTAATTGCCGATTTAAATAAAGTAAACGAAATATTTTATTCTTGAACTTGTATATCTTCGATTTTCATATCCATTTAGCAAAAAGTATGAAAAACGGCTTCAAACATTGTGCACCATGCGCTATTTTCCTCTTGGGGCAGAGTAGCGGAGGTCAAAGCAGGCTTTTATTTTTCATTTAAGTTGATCTTGATAACGGTGGCACCGAAACATATATTTTTTTTTTAATTTTTTGAGTTTTTTAAAAGGTTTTTTCTTTTTTCCGTTTTAGGCGATCTGCTATAGGGCTCAATAGGACTGAGCATACTCAGTCGCTATATCCCGAGACAGGATCAAAGCGGTACCATTCTCTAGAAATTTCGCAGGCGAGTAATCCCAACAAAAACACATTTAAAGTATTATTGAAAGTATTCCAATAAAATAAAAAATGGATCAAAATGTTTTACGCCAAAGAAAAAAAAATCAGATTTTGGTTCTTATGGTGTATGTACCATTTTTTTAAAGATAGCACTGTTGATTTGCTAATAGTTTTAAGACAAACAAAACAAATTTATTTTGCTTTATAAACTCTGTTGCCGTACGCCACTGTTAAAAAGTAATTTTATGACTTTAATTAGGATACTCCTGATTTATTTTAAATCTTGGAACAGAAATTGTAAACATAAGGAGATTGTAATTAAACTTTCTTCCTTCCTTTTGTAGGATAGAATGTCTTTTAACAGAAGCTTGTTTTCGAAAATGTCTTAATATTTGTCTGTTGCGTAGATATTTTAAAGGGAAACGGCGTTGTTTAGAAAATGGTTAGTTTACTTACGATCAATAAAGTCATTAATATAATTTAATACCATTTATAAAATAACAAACCTAATAAAATAGTTAAAATAATACACCAGATTTTTTTTAAGAAAAAAATATTTATTTATGCATAAAATCCTAAAATAGTTATAATTGGATTTAAAACTTAAAAATATGATAAGATACTAATCATACAAATTTTCAACATATATAAAGCAGAAATCTTTCTTTACAGTTATCTATGAAAAAGCAACCACTATTAGATTTTAAATAAATCAAATAAAACAATAGGTGTCAAAATCACTTGTGTCAAATCAAATTAAAAATATATCAACATGCATTTAAAAAAAATATGATTAAACAAAAATTTTTAGTGTTTTAGAGAAAAAAACTTTTTTTAAAAACGTAAAAGAAAATGAAAGTGCTTTTCATTTTTAAATGGAAAAAACTGTCCACCATCAATAGCAGTAATTTTAAATAATACTTGGTTGCATTTTCTTGATACCAACATAATATTAGGACAATCAATAACCTTATAACAATTTTTTTTTAATAATAAATGGACCTTTCTCAACAAATTAGTTTGTCATTTTTAAATAAAGTTTGCCAAAATTAACAAAAAAGTTTAAAAGGAATTCCGATTGTGATAGTTTCCAAAACGTTAACAAGTATTTTAATAGTTAAAAAGTTTTATATTTATTTATTTATTTCAGATTGGCTCTAATCTTCTAACACCAGTTAGACAGCATTGAAAATGCCAAGTGCGATCTTGGCGAAACGTCTGCAAAATTCCGCAAGGAATATAACTAACAAACGGATATATTCCCGAATTAAAACAATTCAAAACTATATATATATATATATATATATATATATATATATATATATATATATATATATATATATATATATATATATATATATATATATTTATATATATACTATTTTAAATGCTTTAAATGTTACTGTAGGTAGTGTTAAAAATTGAATTTTTTACCTGTTTTTAGAAAAAGTAAATTTTAGTTTTGTTACATTTTGCATAAAAGTGTACTGTCAGAAAGTAACGGACAACTTAATAGATTTTTAAGATCTTTATTATTTAATTTATTTTCCACATATAATTTTCCATCGTTAAAAATTATAAAAATGTAGCAAAACTTTGACTTTTCTATTAAACAATTTCCAATAACTTCCTTTCACAAAATAAAACTTTTGTCATAATTCAATTTTTAAGTGTTGTAGTTGCTAAATTACGTGCAGCCATCATTTATAAAACGCTGCTCTACCATTCAAAATTAATAAGATTCTTTTTCAAGAAAAATGCACGAATGGTAAAAGTTAATCCTATGCTTGGTTAACTTTTGGACGCTGAAATATATGGTCGATTCTGAAAAGGGACAAAATTATTTTTAAAAGTTTTTTACTACTTTTTATTAGGTGTTTAATTAAACTAAGACCAAGCTTTATTTTAGAGCAGACAATTTATTCCTGGTAAAAGGAAGTACTATACTGGGTGCTCACGAGATTAAATTCCGGCACACATTTTTTTATTTCCTCATTGATGTTAACGAAACTTGTTAGGGTTGTAACTTCAATGAAACGATTTTTAATACATATACGAGGATGGTTTGAAAAGTCCGTGCAAAGTCCGAGAGATGGCACCACCGGCGCGTATCGAGGTCATGTTTAGTTAGTAGCATCTGTTGAATGAACGCACGCCAAGTGTCAGCCATATTGGTCTATTTCTTTGTGTTTGGCATTCGCGTAAATCAAGGAAGTCGAGTGATTTTCAAGAAATGGACGAAAAAGAATTTTGTGTGGTGATTAAACATTACTTTATGAAAGGTAAAACGCCTCAAAAAGAAAATTGATAAACATCATGGTGACTCTGCACCTTCGATTAGAACAGTTTACAAGTGGCTTCAAAATTTTCGGACTGGCCATATGAGCACAAGTGACGCTGAACGTTCTGGACGGCCTGTGGAGGTCACGACTCCAGAAATCATTGATCAAATCCATAATATGGTGATGGATAACAGAAGAGTAAAGGTACGTAAATTGCTAGTGCTGTGGGCATCTCGACTGAATGGGTACATAATATTTTACATGAACATTTGGACATGAGAAAGCTATCCGCAAGATGGGTGCCACGATTGCTCACGCTTAGCCAAAAACGCAATTGTGTGAAGTGTTACAAGGATGGTTTGCAGCTGTTCCAGAAGAATACGGAGGACTTTATGCGTTGTTTCGTCACTGTGGATGAGACATGGATTCATTACTATACTTCTGAGACCAAACAACAATCTAGGCAATGGGCTAACAAGGGGGAATCTGCATCAAAAAAGGTGAAGACCGTCTTTTGGGATTCGCAGGGGATAATCCTCATCGACTATCTGGAAAAGGGTAAAATTATTACAGGTGCATATTATTCATTATTATTGGACCGTTTGAAAACCGAGCTGCAAGAAAAACGCCCACGATTGGCCCACAAAAAAGTCCTTTTCCATCACGACAACGCACCAGCACACACCTCAGCCGTTGTTATCTCAAAATTAATGGAAATTGGATTCCAACTTGTTTCACATCCCCCCTATTCTCCAGACTTGACTCCCTCGGACTTCTATTTGTTCCCCAATTTAAAGAAATGGCTGGCGGGACAAAGATTCTATTCAAACGAGAAGTAATTGGAGACACTGATCGATATTTTGCAGACTTGGACAAATCCTAATATTTGGAAGGGATCAACAAACTGGAACATTGTTGGACAAAGTGTATAACCCTAAAAGGAAACTATGTGGAAAAATAAAAAAGGTTTACCCCAAACAAGTAAGTAGTTTTTATTTTTGCACGGACTTTTCAAACCTACTTCGTATAACAAGCTTTCCTGACTTTTGGCTTTACCAAAAATAACAGGAAATTTTGTTTTTTAAAAGACACCCTATGTATTTTCTGTTGTTTAGATTCTACATATCGTTTTACATCGTAAAGCATCCTTTTTAGATTGAGTTTTGTCCAAATTTTAATTTTGAATTAGCTTTTTATTTTTTATCCAGAGTGCATTAATAATTCTTAAACTAATCTACAATCAGCCATAGTTGCCTTCACCAAAATAAAATATCTAGAAGGCTTAGAACCCTGACCCTAAAAGGCGAAACAATCAAGATTCTGGGAGAGGTAAAATTTTTGGGTGTCATCCTAGACTCTGAATTTACCTGGAACCAACATCTTCAGAAAATAAGAAAGAAAGCGGAGATGACTCTTATGTTAATTAGACGCGCTCATGGGAATACATGGGGCCTTAAACCAAACATGTTTTATTGGTTATACACCATGGTGGTAAGGCCTATGATAACATACGCATCACTGGCATGGTGGACAAAAATGCGACAAAGAACTGCTGTTACAGAACTGGCCAAGGTACAGAGACTTGCTTGCTTAGCTATAACAGGAGCAATTAAAACAACCCCAACAGCAGCCATGGAGTGTCTCTAGACCTTCCACCATTTAACCTTATAGTGATGGGAGAGGCAAGAATGAGCTACTTCCGACTGCAGCAGAAACCAACTGGTATCTACGCTAGTTTGGGATACAACAACATAAAAAGTCAGGTTGGTGGCAACATCCTGGACGAAAGCACAAACCAGATGATTCCCAATACTCATTCACCAAAAAGTTTAGGGTAAATATTCCAGATCGAAGTGAGTGGCAGCAACCCAATCTCTCCGGCACGGTTGGAGACATCATCTGGTATACAGATGGTTCCAAAATTGAGCAGGGAACTGGAGCGGGCGTGTACAGTGAAATGTGAAATTTATAATTCTCCATTCGACTTGAAACACATGGTTTTGTATTTCAAACGGAAATATAGCCTTACTGCACCGTGCAAAAGAAAATAACAAGAGGGCTTATAAAAACAAGCGGATCTGCATAATAACAGACAGTCGAGCGTCACTAAAGGCACTAGTAAACCCCTAGGTAACGTCTAAGCTGACATGGGAATGCCAAATAGAAATGGAAGTCCTGGAAGAACGCGACAGAGTAACTCTGTTGTGGGTACCAGGACATTCGGAAATAGAAGGCAACGAAAAAGCGGATGAGGTAGCGAGACAGGGATCATCCACACCATACTTTGGACCAGAATCTGCCCTTGGACTGACCAAAATCACAGCACGAGGGCAAACCAGGGAATGGATCCGACACAAACACAAGGAATACTGGGGAAACCTTAGTAGAATTAGACAAGGAAAAAGCTTCATAAGGGGCCCATCCAAAAGAACGAAGGAAGAACTACTTAGACAAAGTAGGAAAAGACTTCGCATAACAGTAGGGTTGCTAACAGGGCACGATAACCCAAGAAGACACCCACACAAGGGAGGCTCATACAATGGGGACCCAAGTTGCAGAATCTGCCACGAGGGAGAAAAACAGCCTACCATATCATGTGCGAATGTGAAGCATTGAATCACAAAAGACAGGCATTATTTGGGCAACCAGAAATGATCCCACAGGAATATATCAACCAACCAGTCTCGGGGTTATACAGATTTGTAGGAGGAACAAGACTAATGAAAGGATTGGTATAAAAGATAATGGGAGATTAGGCACATAAGCCCAAGAGGCTATGCTGCCTCCGTTAGTGAATCAAGACGGCTCCCAGGGAAGAAAAAGTATAAGAAGAAGAAAAATCTACATACTGAATTTTATTTGTGTAAATTTTTTTAATATAGGGCTCTTAACTTTATTATTTAAGTAATTTTACCCCAGCCCAAAAACGTTATTTGATATTATTAATTTTTAAACGAAAGTAAAAAAAAAAGTGTTGTAGTGTCTTTTTTGTGAATTTAAAGAGAAATTTGAATCTATTAGTTTCCTTCGATAACACGGGACTGTAAATGTGTTTTAATATTAAAAATCAGAAATAAACCGAACCTTCCCCAAAAAAATGGCGGCACCTTACCTAGATTTGTAGTTTTTTCAGCTCAGGAATGTCTCTTTCAGCTTCAGGGACCCCCGTTTTTTCCCCCATCGAGTCCAACAAGGCCCCAATTTTGAATTTAAAAAAATCTTACATGTGCAAATTAAATTAGCGAAAATAATTGCGAAATTTGGAGACTTTAAGATTAACGACTTGCACTGTCGGAACCCAGTAACGAAGTGGTACTTCTTTTTCGTTGGGGCCCCGTTTGGGGGGTGCCCAATTGAAAGTGTATGGTTTTTTTTTTTATAAAAAAAAATTTAAATGTACTATTAAATGAATTATTAAAACAAGAGTTAAAAAACATTTTCCGCCCACTAAAAAAATCGTTTTAAAACCCGAAAAAAAAAAAAAAACAAAATAATAATAGGAAAAAAAAATGTAATGAAAGGGGTTAAGTAAAAAAATAAAAAAATAAAAAAATTTTCTTTTTTTAAAAATTATATTACCCAGACAAAAAAAGACATCAAAAAAACATTGGACTTTTTTTTAAGGGGAAAGGGGCAAATTTGACAACAGGACGTTTTAAAAAACCTTTTTTTCTTTACTGTTACCACTCGTCTGCCCGTCTGGACCGGGGGAAAAATTTTTATAGGGCCTTGGGGCCTGTCCCAATTTTTGTTTCTTTTTTTAAAAAGGACCAATGTATTTAATTCAAAATTTTGTTTAAGGAAACCTTTTAAGTTGTTGCAATGTATTATCGTGCTTCCAACTTTCCAAAAAAACGGGGAAATTTTTCGCTGAATCAATTGCCAACGAAAAAGCGTATTTTTGTAGGGATAACCTTGAACGGGGCAACAAGGGGGGTACCATTGAAAAAGGGAAAACCCGGGGGGTGGGGGAGATCGTTTGGATCGGAGCTTTGAGCACAGATTGGGCGAGAATTTAATGAGTTTTATTTGCGAAAAAAGGGGTTTAAATTTTTCGTAGGTTAATTTTTTGGTCACCAACCCCCTCAATATAAATGTGACTTCACAGATTTTACAGCAGCTTCGCTAAGACCGTTAAAATGGGGAAAAGGGGGGGGTTGTGCCACACAATTTGAAGTTTTTTGCTGCATTTTTTGACAATTTTTTAATTTTTGGGATTAGCTCCGGGAAAAAAGGGGCCAATCGCAAAAAATTTGGGGAACAGCGACCACGTCTGGCCCAAATCGCCGAAATGCAGCTATGAAAGCATCAGATGATAAGTCTGAAGCAAGTTCAATATGAATTGCCTTGGGGCACAACAGACAAAAATAAATATAAGATTTGTATATTTTGGCTCTGGTATTTGCCCATGGTTATATTTAATGGGAGCGTAACCTAGGGTTACGGAGAAACATTTTAATTGGGGATATCGAAACGAAGGTAATTCGCCCATTATGGGGTGTGTTTTCGGTTTCGTACGGAAACCCGGAGACATTTGACAAGACAGATTGAATAGCACGACGGCCGACAATATCCAAAATTGTTGGCGTGATAAGTATAAAACAGTATTTAATCCGGGGTGCAAATTTTCTTTATGAATATGCTCAATAATAAGCTCTGTAAGTCTATTCAGGGTAAAAGAAGTGGGTGTTTAGCTCCGAAAAAATATTAGCATGCCTTAAACGGCAGCCCCTGACAAGACCCAGTTTGTCAAAAAAGGTGAAGTTTACGAAAAGGTTTAGGTAAAAGCTCATTATTTTTTTAATTGGATAATTAAATTAGAAAATTGAACTTCTTGAGTTCTTAAGACTAAAATATTTAATGATTTTTGTAATTAATTGAGGATAGGGTCCAGAAAGCTTCAATTTTATTGCGACTGTTGTGAATAAACCTAGAACAATAGGAAATAATTTTTTGCATCTTGGGCAATGAAGAAATATTAAGAAGGTATCGATAAAAATTTTCCAAATTTGAGTTGAAAGGAACTATTTGTTTCTCTTGAGGTTTTTTCTTGATCGATATAGGATAATTCCAAATCTTGTGGTAAAAACTGGTCAATTTTCTGCTCTGAACGAGCTAAAGTTAGCCACGATGGGCCGCTAAACCAGGGGGATGATTTAAAGTTGTGCTGGGGTTAATCCGCGACTTGCACAGTCTGCGGGAAATTGTCTTGTGGGTAACATGATGCCATGAAACATTTGAATAGTTTCTTGAATATGGCTGACTCTGTTAAAATTTTTCCAGCTTTTGGGGCGAACTAGGATAAAAGGCTAATACTACTTTGAATCAGAATAAGGAAAACTTCGACAATAGTAATAAGGGGGAGAATATGTTTTTATAAAAAAAAATCAAGAAGATTAGCGAGAAGGGTTGGCTCCTAAAACCAACCTTGGAATATTTTTGAGATTTAAGTGGGAAACCCGTGATTTAGCTAGAATTAGGGCAGTTTTGGTTTCATTAGTTACTAGCTCAATGCGAGCGTATACCGCGGCTGCGTAGCCACTCTCTGAGGATCCGAAAAGCCATGTAATTCGCACCGGGTAATTTTATTAGGAAATATATTCTTGGAAATTTAATTTGTGATAAAGAGGGCAGTTCATTTTTTTAAAATTTCGACCAGATATCAATAATATGTTGCTCAGGTTGGTCGTCCCAATGTTTAGCAAGAAAAGATACTGGTGATAAAAACCTAAGGGATCGAATATTCGGGCGATATCAGATAAAATATTTGTTTTGTAATATTTATCTGAGGGATGACAAACATAAAAACAAATAGTCAGAAGCAAAAATCCCACTGTAGGCCCAGAACCTTAATAGATAAAGGTTTTTCCTTATCAAATGAGATAGGTATTTGACATTCATCTGAAAAAAGATAGAAGGGTTTGGATGGTTACTGGCCCATTTTCTGAGCTCAAAACCTGCAGATTTTAAAATTGTAAAAGATCCTTTTGTAAGGATAAGGCAACGTCTACAGAAGGTGCGCCTGCGCAGACATCGTCAACAAATATGTCATTAAAAAGAATTTGGCAGGCCTCAAGATTTTTACTCTCCATTGAAGCTAAGTGTTGAATTGTACGTATTGCAAAAAAGGGCGAAGTTACACCGAAAGGTAACTGTATTCAAACGATACTCCTGAAGTGGTTCTCTGGGATCGAAACGCCATTAAATTCTTTGGTAATCTCTATGATTTGGAGTTAGAAGTATTTGAAGATACATTTGTTTTAAATCGGAAAAATACCAAAGGGATGAAAGGAAATTTAAGAAGAATAGTGTTAATGTCTGGTTGAAGTTTTGGACCAGGTAAAAGAGTATCATTTAGACTTAAACCTTTGGATCCTTTACAAGAGGCATTAAAAACTAGTACTTTGGTGTTGATTTATCGGGTCTGACCACGCAGTGGTGGGGAAGATAATTGACAAATTTTTTTGACTCATCAGGCGGGAAAAGAGACTCAAGACCATTTTTAATTTTTCTTTCATAAAATCTGAGTAATTAAAGTATAATGTAGGGTTTTTAAGAAGAGACTCTAGGGAGTGAAAGCATCTGTATGCTACAGGTATCTCCGAGATCAGTCTCGGTTGAAAAGGAAGAAACAATAAAACGACCAAAATTATTTCGAGCGTATTTTGAAATATATTTTCACACTTCTTATCATCAGGTGAGAGATGCAATTTAGAAGGCAAAGATTCTAGCTCCCAAAATTTGCAAATATTTTGGTTAAGTGTTGATTCAAAGGAGGTAAAATATGAATTTATTGGAGAAAATGGAGCTATTTTATTGTCAGTTTTTCCTAAAACACCCAACCAAAAACAGTTTCTATAGCAGTCGGTTGCCCTGGCTCTCCAGGTATTCGACCGACCTAAGAATTTGAGAATAAAGATCAGCACCTAGAAGCACATCGACCGGTGCAGGAGTATGAAAATGTTCATCAGCAAGTTTAAATTGGAAATATGATTCAGCCAGCACTTTAATTTTAATTGATTGCATGTCTGAGCATGGTTTTTGTAAAACAAGTGCATCAAAATTAAAAGTAGGATCTGTTTTTCCAACAGGTCTTATTGTGCAATTAGAATACCATTAGTGGTAGAATAATTTATTTATACCGATTATGGGCACATTGCATTGTTTTCTGGTAAGTCCTAACCGGTTTAAACAAGCTTGAGTGATAAAGTTTGCTTGATTGGCTGAATCGAGTACTACACGAATTACTTGAAAATTGCCTCTAGAATCGAGAATTTGGACATTAGTAGTAGAAAGAAGCACGTGCTTTGAGGGTTACAGAAGAAAGGGAGTACATCCACAGTTTACAATTTGATTTTCAGATACAAAGTGCAATTAGTGTTTTAAAGAAACGGGTTGATTATTTTGCGAAACATTATTATTTTAGTTTTGTTCTAATAATTCGATATTTTTGTTGAAGATGCAACAAGGGTTGACTCCCACAGGCAATTGAATGTTGAAGGACAATCTTTAAGTTTGTAAGATAAGCGGAGACAATTTACAAAAGCATTTTTTTGCTTTACATATGCAAAACGCTCAGAAGGAGTTTTAGTTAAAAATAAGAACATTGCGACAAATTATGGCTAGTTTGATTACATAATTGGCATTTATAGGGAGACGAATTGTTTACGGTACAAAGTATTTCTTGAATATTTTTTTTATTATTATTAGAGTGAGTTGGGGAGTTCGAGTAAATTTGAAGAATTTGCAAATAAAGATTTTTTTAAAGGTTAGAACTAGAGTTATTGAAAAATTGGCTGAAAAGGTTGATTAATCGAGTTACTAAAGTATTTGCCATAAAATTATGGGAAGCGTGATTTTTTGAGTTAGAATGGGAGAAATTTTGATTTTTTACAATTATGTTGATTATTGTTAAATTATTTTTGATATGACTTTTGTGATGGTATATTCTGAACAGATTCTAACTCTGCATTGATTTTCAAGAAAATCAGTCAGATTTTGTTGTTGGTCAATCTTGCTATGCTCTATCTCAAATGCTGTTCTTGTGGCCGAGTCTAACCTTTGAAGCAGCATATTAAAAAGAAAAAACCATTGATCTGTGAAAATTTAAAACTTTTAATGCAGCAACATTTTCCTTAAAAGTATCTAAAAGGTTACGTAAATCCTTGAATATTTATCTTTAAAAATGGTGGCTATTTAATGCCCTTCCAATATGTTGGGGGCTAAAATTCTTTTTTTTTGATAACGATCTGTTTTAAAGGCTATGTCATAATTAGATTCTGTTGGGGAAAATTTAATTACATTAAGTGGCTCATTTTGAAGGGGTATTAAGTATTGAAATTTTTGAATTTTTGCTAAGTTAGAATTATCGTACAAGTGACAAATACATATCATAAAAAGTAGGCCAATTTTTTTAAAGTACCATCAAAACAAGGAATTGGGCATCTTAGGTAACTTAACATCAGGTTTATTTTTGAATTGAAACAAAATTAGTATGATTATTAGAATTGGGAAAAAAGTTTAAAAAGATTTGCTTTGTTTGAAAATAAAATTCATCATTGTCTTTTTTTAGCACCATGAGTGGAAAAATCTTCATCTTTGACAAGTCCTATTATATCATTGTGAATGCTTTTAAAATCATCCCTAAAATTCATCTAATCTTTTTAAACTTTGACTGAAATAAACCTTTGACTTGGATCGGCTTTTAGCTTTTTAAGCTGCTACATAAGCTTCAAATTCATTTACAAAACTTTTCTTTTTGCGACAATGCTTTAATATCACTCATTTTTAAAAATTTTAAAAAAAATTATATTTTGTAAAACGTTAATTAATTAAAATTATATTAAAAAAAATTAATTAGTTATTGATGAAAAATATATAATTATTAATTTTATTATTTAAATATTATTAAATCAATGATATTGTTTTTATTTCTAAATTATTGAAAAAGTTTAACTTAAAAAATAAACACAATTTGACTACCTGTTATCCCAAAAAAATAAACAAACTTCGAGTAAAAGGGATTTCGTTTTGTGAATATTTACTTAAAAATAGCAATAATTTTTCTTTTCTTTTTCACTTTTTAATTTAAGCAAACTTATATCACGCCTGTAAACCAATAAATTAAACAAGAAACACCATTTAGGTGGGCTGTAGGAAAAGAAATAACGATTTTATTTTAATATTACAGAAAAAAGTTTTCAAAATTAAACTAAAAAAGTAAACAACTATAATTTTAGACAGAACCGGTCAAAATCAGCAAAACTTCATGTGACCGTTTATTGGCTTATGAGAAAATCGATCGCGATAGAATGACGGCGCATGAATCTACTGAGTCGTATCGATCACTGTTTTAACGGTTAACAGCAGGATTGGAATTTAAATATGGCGAATAATTTTTGGAAAAATAAATTTAATTTTGAAAATTATTTTTTTTTTTTAATTTTTATTAGTAAAATCCGGTAGAAGGATCAAAAATGTTTGTGAATTTAAAGAGAAATTTGAATCAAAGGGTTTTTTCGATAACACGGGACTGTAAACGTGTTATTAATATTAATTTAAATCAGAAATAAACCGAACCATACATCAGTCAAAAAAGTAATGGCGGCACCTTACCTTTGTTTTGTAGTGTTTCAGCTCAGGAGTGTCTCTTTCAGCTTCAGGGATCCCTGTATTTTGTCACCATCGAGTCCAACAACGGCACTATAATTTTGTTATTTAAAAGTCTTACAGTGCGAAATTAAATTAGCGAAAATAATTGCGAAATTTGGAGACTTTAAGATTAAGACTTGCATTCGGAACCCAGAACAAGTGGTACTTTCATTTTTCGTTGGGCGCGCGCAGCAGGACGGCCCAATTGAAAGTGTATGGTTTTTTGTTTTATATAAAAGAAATTTGAAATTTACTATTAAATGAATTATTGAAAACTAAGAGTTACACAAACAGTCTTACATCGTTAAATTCGCTTTAAAATAGTGCATGTAGTATTGTTAGTTAATTAAGTTTAACGAGATAAAATTTGTCTCTTTCTAAGGGTAAGTAAAGTATGTTGAGTGATTTAAGCATGATTATAGCACTCTGAAGAAAAAAATTGAAATTTTAATTAAAAATATAATTTGGACAAAACTTAATCTAAAAAAGAAGCAGTCGAACGTAAAATGATTTGAGGAATACGAAAAACAAAAAAATACAGGGTCTCCTATTTTAAATTTTAGAGTTCCAGTCACTTCGGAAGTCAGAAAAGATTGTCATATATGCATAAAAATATGGTTTCATTAAAATAAACACTTTACCAAATTTTGTTAATATCGATAAAGTAATAAAAATTATACAAAATAACGTTATTATTAAATTTACCTTTAAAATTAAAGATTTAAAGAGTTTTATGTTTAAGTAGGCCATTAATAACAATAATAAGCATTCTAATTACTTTTTAACAAGCTTAATTACACATCTTTTTAATTTAAATACAAATTTAATTAATTCTAGGTAAAAATGGTTTTAAATAAAAAAGTGGAACTTGGCAAAAATATGCATTTTTAGGTGCACTTTAAGAAAATAAAATAAAAAGTGAGGTTGCTATTTAAAAAACAAAAGTTTACCACCAAAACTAATTTTTTAACTAACCCTGTATAGATTCACACTGAGATTTAATAAATGCGTAGGGTAAAATTCTAATTGACGTGTCTGAAAGATTTTCCGAAAAGTCAAGCAATTTAATAACATATAATGTATTTCTTGTTAGTTGTATTTAATGGCTCATACTAACAACATTCATTGATAGGAAAATAGTTACGCCGAAAGCGGGTATTTCATACACTATTTTTTTCTACAAACACCATTAATAGTCCAAATTAATTATTTTTTTATCGTCGACATTATTATTATTTTTAAAATCTTATTTCATTTAATTTATTTATGAAATAATTTGCCAAGGTTAAAAAATCGAATTTGTTGATTTGTCTTTGTTGAGAAGTATCGTCAAATAATCGCGAATTCTTGTGCGTTGGAAAGTGATCAAGGAAGTGAATTTCTTCCGGTGATAATCGAAGAAGCTGCCAATAAAGCTACTTTTAAATTATTGCTTAATAAGTCAAAAAAACAATACGAATTTACATACGATCCTTTCTTAAAATGATGTGGAAAGAAAATGTTAGTGGCAAGAATGCCAGTGAAAAAGTGATACTTGCGTATTTTGAAGAAAAGACCATAATATGGAAATCGTCTACGCTCTGGTCAAATTACTCCATGTTAAAGGCGATGATAAACATAAATAATCAGGACATAAGCAGATATTACAAGCTAGTTGCCTTTTTAAAGTGAAGGGGTGAAGGATATCGATCGAAAAAGTCTCAAATATTGACAAGAGAACAAATTGACAAATTTCTCGCAGAAGCCCCGGATGAAATATATCTTATGCAAAAAGAAGCCGCAATTTTCGACCTGTCTTTGAGAAGAACTATATAATTTAACATTAAATAAACAAATTTGGAAACCACAATCGTGCATATATTAGAACAAAATAATGTGCAATGAACCTTTTTTAATTATGGTACCTTGTATATGAACTATTATAAAAAGTACATAGCCCTTCGTTTAGTGAAATTAATTCTTCAAGAGTTGTTATAAGATGCTTAAGGAATCAATTTGCCATAACTTCAGTTGGAATCAACACATTTGGTCTGCCCAAATGGCTAAATTTCTAAATTTTCCTTATTCCCATCTTTACACTGGACATTGCTTCCGACGGTCCTTAGCTAGTTTGTTGGCGGACTCTGGTGCTAATCTTAATACAATTAAGAGACACGGTAGATGGAAGTGCAGTATAGCAGCAGAGGGTTATAAGAAATACCCGCTACAAGAAAAAAAATTACTGATTAAATTTTATCCAAAACTTTGGTGGATACCATTGCTTCCTGCCCGGGTACATATCTTACCAAAGTAAATTGTGTAACAACCACCAATGGGATTGGCCATGGAGTTTCCTATTTTAATTGTATTTTCAGTAATTTTACTTTTAACTGAATAAATAATTTATTTTATTTTTAGTATTACGTTTTCGTAATTTCTTATCTGTGTTAAAAGTAAATCACTTGGGGTACCTACCGGGTCCCCGGGTGGCGGATTGGGGACCCAGGTCTCTAAGGAATCTGGCTAGTGGCGATTATAAGTAGGGTGAAAAGATAAAATTTCAAAACCTTGAAGGTCCGCCGGGACCCCGGGCTACATCTAGTGATCCTGGTACCTATCTTCTGTCTTGGGAGAAAGCTTTAATCTTTTCATCGGCCTCCTTGGCCAATCTTGTTCTTCCAAGCCCCTACGCCATTGGGTTTCCAAAGGCTAGGAGCTACCATTTTCCCATACTTTTCTTTTTCTACAACCCAATCCCAAGGTGGTGAGGACATCCGTGCCGAAGGGATGCGTGGCACATGGGAGAGGTCTTTAACGAGCCCTCCAGAATACCTGGCGCCCTTCTGGAGTAAATAGCCTTGTCCCAGTAAGCGGCTCTGTGGGATGGACCCCTTTCCGCACCACTCGTGGGAATCATATGGATTCAATAAAATAAAAACAATCCTACTCAGATGGAGGTGGAGGAAGGTCATAAAGACCAAGCCTCACCTACGCCTGAGGTAATCCGCTGGACTTGAACCTGCAGGCACTAACCCTGCAGCTCAAGAAACCCAGCAAAAGCGGAAGCCCAACCTCGAGCGCAGGATGTCTGGTGCACAGCGCCGGAAACTTGCAATTGAGGCGGCCAAAGTAGAGGTGAACCTATTAAACCCAGGAAGCCCAGGGCAAATAGGAAAACCAAAGCCAATCTGGAGGCTGAGAAACCTTCAGGCACAAAGCCGAGTCTGGGGAACCGAACCCAAGGCAAGGCAAACGGAAGTGCTCCGCAATCAGCACACCGTCACCCTGTGCCGAGACAAACCAAGAAAGGCCGGTCTGAGCATGTACAGGTAAAACCCAGTACAACAACTGGGGCAACTTCAAACAGGCTCTTACAGGCCACAAAATGGCAGTCTCTGCTGGACTCGTTCCCGGAGGAAAACTCACCGCGGAACAGTCCAAACAGATTCAGATGGCGATGACTCGGGAATCTTCAAGTCTCCAGCGGGGGAAGGCCACAGTTTGCGGGTAGCTACCGCAGGCTGGGGTACTTTTCGTAACCTGCGTAAACGATCACGCCAGGGACTGGCATGGACAAAGTTCCAAAAAATTCAACCTGGGAGGGGGCGACCCTTGATAGGATACGCTAAGGACGTTGTCAAAACTGCCAAGGTTTGACATTTATACCGGAACTCCTTGATGACAAGGAGCGGGTAAATCCTCCAGAATCTGGGGATCCAAAACAAGGATCTCAACACAGGTGACTGGAGGCTCATCAGCACCGTAGTGAGAAACAGGGCATCACCCTTTGTACTTGCTATGGACGAACACGCCCTGAAGGAGTTGGGCAAGAGGGGCTACCAAGCCTTTCTGGGCCTAAACCCAATCACCTTCAGAGTGACTAAAGCTCACAAACAGGAGTCTGCAGGAACTGCGGGTGCTTCAAGCAAACCTGCAACATAACAGGGCAGCCACGGCTGTCCTATGCAGCTCCTATCTCGTGGAGACGCGGACATAGCCCATACAAGAACCTTGGCTTTTTAAAGGAAAAGTTGGGGGCTTAGGCGAAGCCGGAGGTAAGTTAATATATGACTCCTACTCTGGTAATGTCAGATCCTGCATATTTATTAAGAAGGAATTACATGCCTTAAAACTGACTGAATTCTGTTCTAGGGACCAGGCGGCGGTAAGGCTGAAATACATCATGGAAGGTGTATGGACTGAAGCTGTCCTCGCTTCAACCTATCTTCCATATGATGCAAATCGATCCACCCCCATCTGAGGAACTCCGCCAGTTGGAGCAATTCTGTAGGCGCTCTAACCTACAGCTCATTTGGGATGGATGCCAACGGCACACCACACTGCTTGGGGAAGCAGTGATATCAACAGGAAATGAGTACCTTTTAGACTTTATTATTTCTGAAAATTTAGAGATATTAAATAGGGGAAATGAACCTACTTTTGTGACTAGAGCCCGTAAAGAGGTAATCGACGTTACTTTGGCATCTCCGCGTATACGATCCCAGGTAACTCGGTGGTATGTATCGAGGAACCGTCGCTGTCTGATCACAGGCAATTTCCTGGCGATCTCTGCATTTCAGAGGCCAATGGGAAGTACCGTGATCCGAGGAGCACGGACTGGGAGAAATACAAGGAAACTTTGACCATCAACTGCAGTAACGTCAAAACCAGCATTAGAATACTACTGACATAGAGCTTGCTTCCTGTGAACTACTGGAGGCTATTACAAACTCTTATCAGAATAACTGTCCTCTAGTAAAGCAAACCGCCAGGAAAAAAGTCACCTGGTGGAATAACGAACTACTGGAGCTAAGGAAAAAACCCGCAGACTGTTCAACAGAGGAAGAAAACAGGTGAGTGGATGAATATCAATCTGCACTCACCGAATACAATAAACGGTCCGTAAGGCTAATCTGGATTCATGGAGGAAATACTGCCAGGAGGTTGAAAATACCAGCACGGCAGCCAGACTCCAAAATCCTGTCTAAAGATCCGGTCAATCCTATTGGCACTCTAAAAAACCAGATGGAACCTACTCTGAAACGACAGGGAAACTTTGGAGATTTTGCTCCAAACACATCTACCAGGATCAAGAGAAACTCAACTTAATGAGACCTACCCAGTCGTCAATGTTCCGAATATTCGGCCCACAAGAAGCGACTGGGAAGTAGCAAAGGAAGTCATAACCTACGAAAAAATGAGTGGGCAATTGAATCATTTGAAGCCTACAAAGCACCTGGACCTGATGGGATAATCCCAGCACTACTACAGCAGGGAAAGCAAACCCTAGTTCCACTGCTTTGCAAACTCTTCCGTGCAAGCCTAGCTACGAGCTATTTGCCAAATGCATGGAAGCAGACTAAAATGGCTCATTCCAAAGCCGGGTAAGGACTGCTCCCAGGCAAAGGGACTTAACACATTGTCGTCTTTTATGATAAAAACAATGGAAAACTGACCGACAGGTATGTCAGGGAAAACTTCTGACAGAGAGGCCACTCCACAAAAACCAACATGCCTATCAGTCAGAAAAATCATGCGAATCTGCTCATCATCAACTGGTGACCAGATTAGAACTCGCACTGAACAACAAGGAAACCACTTGTGCATTTCCTGACATTGAGGAGCTTTTGA
Source organism: Listronotus oregonensis (assembly GCA_019359885.1). Taxonomy (NCBI): domain Eukaryota; kingdom Metazoa; phylum Arthropoda; class Insecta; order Coleoptera; family Curculionidae; genus Listronotus; species Listronotus oregonensis. Next base: position 8,961 of record JAHBCN010007220.1, on the reverse strand, counting down.
TCGAACCTCCTTCAACTCAATGGCCGCGGCTCTTGCAGATATGTTAACGACACCATTTGTAGGTGGATAAACAACATGTTACTTGGCAGACGAGCGCAAGCAACGTTATTCAGCGAAACAATGGAGGTGTCAGTGGTCAAAGGATGCCACAGGGAGGGGTTCTATCCCACTACTGTGGGATATGGTTGTTGACGAACTCCTGGTGGAACTGAATAATAATGGCTTCATACCCAGGGGTATGCGGATGACATCACTATACTTGTCGTGGGGAAGCATAACAAAACAACCTCGGAGCTTATGCAAAGGGCACTGAGAATTGTGGAGGGATGGTGCAACAAGGAAAACCTTACTGTTAATCCTGGCAAAACTGCGCTAATACCCTTCACTAGACGAAGGGAAGCTGGATGATTTAAAAATCTCCTCACTTCTTCGGTACCACACTCGGCTATGTTCAGGAGTAAAGACCTTGGATTAACTCTGGATTCTAAGCTAACCTGGAATCCACATATGCAGAATGTGATTAATAAGGGCAAAATGGCTCTAATGGCTACCAAAAGAGCTGTGGGGAAGAATTGGGATTTCAGCCACGCATAGTACACTGGTTGTACACTGCTGTGTAAGACCCATGATAACCTACGGTTCAACTATCTGGTGGCCAAAAATAGAACAGAGAAAAGCAGAGCTGAGTTATCCAAACTCCAGCGACTAGCATGTCTCTGTATAACGGGAGCTATTAGAAGCACTCAACTGCAGCCATGGAAACCCTACTGCTTCCCCCTCTTGGTATAATTATTAAGGCGGAGGCGAGGATTGGGGCATACAGGCTGAAATGTAACGGCAACTGGTGCTCTGGGACTGCCCTAGGGCACACAGAAACGAGCAGTATACAAACAATATTTGAGATGGGGAGTGATACAATGCCAAAACGGATAAATACACACAGACCATACAAAACCCAGCTTACCTGGGGGTAGGAAACGATCTCCGTCAGTCTCGGAAATTGGTTTGGTATACCGATGGATCCAAGACTGACAATGGAGCCGGCGCAGGAATACATGGTATGACCCCCAGGTTCAATGCTTGCTTCCCTGGGGAAATATGCCACTGTTTTCCAGGCGGAAATATATGCCATTGAACTTTGTCTGCGAGAGAACTTGAGGAGGAGATATAAGGGCAGGGACATTACTATCTTCTGATAGTCAAGCGCCATAAAAGCTTTGGCATCCCAACAAGTCAACTCAAGGTTGGTTTGGAACTGTCTGGAATGCCTCCTAAACCTGGCTAACCACAACAAAGTTACACTTTCCTGGGTGCCAGGACACAGGAGAATACAGGGCAATGAAAATGCAGACTCCCTGGCCGACGAGGCTCCAGCAATGTTGTGGGTCCTGAACCTGTTTTTGGAATACCAAAAGCCTCGTTCGTGGCTACATGGACTCGGTGGATTCAAACACAACATCAGTCATACTGGAACCGCATCAAGGCAAAATCACAGTAAGTCAATGCTGGACTCACCATCGAAAGCATTGACAAGTGAACTACTAAAACTAAATAGGAATCAGATTAGGATAGTGACAGGATTAATAACCGGACACTGCACCCTAAGAAAACATATGCACACTATGGGCATCTATAGAGAAGAACCCATTTGCAGATCTATGTGACGAAGAGGAAGGACAGCCTCTCACATCATATATGAGTGCCCTGCACTTACAAACTGAGAACAAATCAAAACCTCATGGTGGACACTAACCACCAGGAGGCTGGAGACCAGAAAAGAACAGTAAAAGGGCTACTACACCTGTCTAAGGTGTCAAACCTTTTTAACTGAAAAAAAAATACACAAGAGATACAACAAGCCCTGTAGGCTGCAGTGTCGAGGCGGACAAAACCTCAACTTGTGTATTTACTTTATCAATCAATCAATCAATCAAATCACTTTAGCACAAGTGCTAAACGTAACTACTTTTAACACCAGTGTCATAAAATGACCTTTTAGACACTGACAGTATGCAATAAAACTTGCCTAGTTTAATAATATTAGAAAAAAAACACTGCAACAAATAGCTACTTAACCAACCAGGGTATTAATGATTGAGGGTTGATATTATTGATTGTTAATTAATGCCCCAGTTGGTTATAATATTTGTTTGGTGATCAGTTTGTTATTAAACTGTCAAATTAATATTTTTTCTTAAATCTTTTTTGGAATATATTTCAGTTCAGATGTTTTAATAACTGTTATTCCACTGACAAGGTTAGAAATGGACGACCTGATATTTTTTTGTGCATTTTAAGTTGTATATACTTTAATTTTTTATATACTCACAAATAATTGATTGCTAAAACTTAATATTTAAAAATTTATTGATTACTAAATTTCTAGATAACATACACTTATGACTGCTTTTACCAAACTATTACATTTTATATGAAATAAAATACAATGTAATACCTGAGATTTTAATGAGCTCGTTTCCTATTACCTATTAATACCAAAATGCCTTTGGTGTCAATCAAAGTAAAAATAAATTATTCGAACATACGGACGAAGAGTTATGGAAAATTACTGCCGGTAGACTACGCACCTATCTAAAGGGAAATAAACTACCGCTTGACAGGGATTTGTGGATGTTTTGATTAGAATTTATTGGAAATTCCGGATATAACTTTACAGGTGTATATTTACTGCAAAGTATAGTAGCAAAGCCATCAAAAGCGATACATTTTTATAGATTGGTATTTGTTGGGACAAAATTCTAAGCAGAAATTTTATTTAAATTTTAACAAAGAAAGATTTAAAATGGCCGAATTTGGCATTTATAAACCAATTTTCTTCAGATTCGGGATATAAGGATTTTAGGGGGGCTAGGTCAAAATTTGAAAATTAAAAAAGCGAGTAGTAAAGCAGTATTTTTAAATTATTCCTTTTTAAATAATTCTTGAGCCTTCGACGTTCCTGATTCGCATGCAAACATAGACCATAATGACCTAAAACATCTGTCATTTCTCCAAAGGGAGTTTGGCAAAGTAATTACCGTCTAACAATATACTTTAATTGCTTTTGTTATCAAGTATGCGAATCCGTTAATTTGTTTTATAAAGTCATTAATAAAGAAAATCAAATTGTCGGTTCTAGGCGAAACAGGAACGTCGAAACGGTTAAAAAGAATAAATGACGGAAGTTCGTGGAAGTAAACGGCAGAATGCAATTAAGAATATGTCAATAAGTGTACAAGCTACTATTAAACAGGTATTTTAATGTAAGAAAAAGCGGTGAAATTTATTATACGAAAATGTTTATATACTGCAGAAGAGTTTAAAGGCATATTGACAAACTTAAAAAAAAAACAAGTTTTAATACTAATTATCAACAACTTGGCTGGGGTAGGTGTAAAGTTGTAATATGGCTTGCCATAGTTCTGGTTAGTTTGTATAATTACCATTAATTTCTAGAAAATTTTAAAGCGAATGTACAACTTTAAAATTAGTCAGGTTATGTTACGACACAATATGACAAAACCAGCTCTTCATGATAAGCCCAGGCATATCGTGTAGCTTAATTATTTTACATGATACGCCGATGCTTCATAAGGAGACTAGGATCTTCGTGAAAAGACGGATTTTAGAAAAATATAATATATATATATATATATATATATATATATATATATATATATATATATATATATATATATATATATATATATATATATATATATATATATATATATATATATATATATATATATATATATATATATATATATATATATATATATATATATATATATATATATATATATATATATATATATATATATATATATATATATATATATATATATATATATATAAATATATTATTATATATATATATATATATATATATATATATATATATATATATATATATATATATATATATATATATATAATATATATATATATATATATATATATATATATATATATATATATATATATATATATATATATATATATATATATATATATATATATATATATATATATATATATATATATATACAGGGTCCAAAAATACACATAATCTATACGAATATGAGACCTTCGTTTCCGAAATACAGGGTGTTAAGGTTTTTTGTTTTTTTTTATTGAAAATTATAATACATATTGTTTAATTATACATTTTGTTCTATTTTTTTTTCTAATTTTGCTATAATAAAATCAGAAACGGTTGCTCATATCAACTTTTAACAGGTTTACCTTTTTGAAGTAAAAATGACAAAACAATTATTTAACATACTTTAAAATGTAATACAGGGACACCCAAAAATTGTGATTGTTCAAAATAGTAAAAAGACGTATAGGTGGCACCCTCTACAGGTAAGAGCCGTACTAAGATTAGATTCAAATCCGTCTTACTAAAAAACCCCCGGATACCAATTTTTACTCCAATATTTACATTGTCATAGATTCTATTTAATAAATAAAAAAATTAACTAAAAACTTTAACACCTTGTACTTCGGAAACGAAAGCCTTGCGGACCCATATTTGTATAGACTTTTATGTTTATTTTTGGACCCTGACTACGTACCTAAAGTATTGACATTTCCTTATAAATCACCCTGTAAGGTACCTTTGTATTTTACTATATCGAATATTGTTATAATAATATAATCATTTAACATGCAATTACATTCTTCGAATTGATTTTTTTTCAAACTTTTTTTAAATTACCGATACCAAACATTTATTACATTTATTTATTACAAACATGATAATCTTTTCTTTCCGTTTAAAAATTTATAAGCAAATTTTTACAAAACAAAATTTATTAATAATCTAATGAATATTAAACCGTTAGTTACCTTTCAATTAGTTAATTTTTGTCTGGTAACATTTAAGCGATGCATTTAAATTATTAATACCATAATAGTTCATTTTATTGTAATAATTAAACGAACATTGTTAGCTGCCTCAATTTATACTTAACTCTTAACATATTCGCCTCCTCTTTTAATACATGTATTTCTTTTATTAAAAAATTGTCTCAATACTCTTCTAACCATAGCCGAAGTAATACTCTAAACTCATTCTATAATGACTCTTTTCAAATGAGCAACATCTGTAAATGATCTTTAAAAATACACCTTTTTCTTTAGGTAACCCCACAAGAAAAAAACGAGTGGCGTCAAATCGGGAGACCGAGGAGGCCAATTTAAGACTGAGTTAGTTACAACACTTTTTTGGCGTTAATTTTGTTATTTAAAAGGGGAACTCATAATTTTTGTAAAAATTTTTTCTTGGTGTATTTTGGTTTTGGGCAATCAACTTGACAGATATTGATATACAGACAGATATTGTTAACAGTTGTTATTTAAATGACAAGGTTATGAATGTACTAAATTTTTATTTTGTGTAACAAAAGTTGCCTATCCTAAATTTATTTAATATATTTTTTGCAATAATAAGGGCTATTAATAAATAATTTTAAATATGTTAATAATACTGATAAATAAAGAATCGCCGAAAAAAATATTAAAAAACGCCACTTGGACTACAGTTCTTAGTCTTTATGTAAAACATTACAAAAATAATACTTTGAAAGCCACTAACTAGATAAATAATATATTTTGTACAGCCAGAAGGGTGCTTGAAAAAGGGCTGCACCTGAGCTTCTTGAAAAGAAACCGAAAATGAAAAACGGGGTGGATTTATAGGGGTTAATAAAGTAGATAAAGTAGCAAGCTCTTCCAAATATTTTTCCCCAAAAAAAGCAGGGAGAATCTTGAAGATACTTAGAGGTATATTAGATCACATAAATTAGTGCGTAAAAACAATGGGGGCAGAAATTTTTAAAAGGAAAAGAATATTTCAGGGTTGTAAACGATTACTTTAAAAGATTTTTTTAGCCTTTTTATAGCTACAACTTGACAAATATGGCCGATTAAATTGGGTTGTAAGGTGACAGGTCTCTCTCCACTAGAAGGATTACTAATTTTTTGTTACTTGGGTGAGCTGTCTCTTTGCCCTGTTCAATTACTTATAGACTTCTGATATTGAAATGGATCAATTTAGGTTACCTAAGGTATATCGACTGTTTACCACCAATGCCTTTTATCTGCAAAATCTGATTGTTAAAAAGATACAAAAATATATTAAAAAAAAACAGAAAAAGTATTGATAAATGAAAGTACAAAAGGGTGACCGCAAAATTAGCCTGTTTTTTTAAAAACTCTCAACTTCGACAGGAATTATTAACATAGTAGAAGTAGTAGTGGTAAAAGTGATGGTAATAGTAGTAGTAGTAGTAGTAGTAGTAGTGTTAGTAGTGGTGGTAGTAGTAGTAAAAACATTTATTTAGCATTCTGCTACATATTACATTATTAAATTATTAAAAATTTTTAGAAACATGTTTACAAATTTAGTAGCTTTTTAAAAATTAATTTTATCTATTTTGTTTTGTTGATAAATATTCTTTTAATGTGTTTTAAATTTTTCTAAATTCTTTTTTAAATTTATTTAAAAATTTATTATTTTAGCACCTTTCTAAATAAAAAATAATTGTAATTGCCTGTTAAGTATCTATGACAATCACAATTGTAAACTGCAAATTCTTTTAAATAATGTGGTAACAAGCTATGTTAAACTTTAGAAATATATGCATAAACTAAAAATAACATTACATTTTTAACATTTAGCTATTTTAAATGATTTATTTCTATTTTTTTTATAATTATCCCTATTTAATATAATACGCAAAATTTGTAACCTGCTTAAAAGACCTTTATCTGCATTATATAAGAGACATAGTTGGACCATACAAAAATCAAGATAAAAAAGTGTAGTATAAATGTTTTTTTTTTAATAAAAAATTAAATTATAAGTAACTCTTTTAAAATATTGTAATCTTAATGTCGTTTAGGAAATTACATCTTAAACATAAATATTATATTAACTATTTTTGACTTAAACAAAAAAATGCCTAAATATTAAAAAAATACAATTAGAAACTTATTTTTATAAGGATTAAAATTAATATTTTAAGTGTTGTAAGTTATTTATGTTGTAATCTATTACTTAAATAGTTTTAAAATAATTGGTACACTTGCCTTCTGACATTATATTTAAATTATTTTTAATACAATTTTTTAGTTAATTGTTTAAAAGCTCTTTTGAAGTCCAAAAATACTGAAATAATAAATTCTTGTAGTTCCAAGTCATAAAAACAAATCAGATACTTTTTAAAACAAACCGGTGGATAACCTAGACAATTATAAATAAGATAATTATCCAATTTAATATTCAAGTTAAATGTTAGAATTTAATTTATTTTTGAGAAGAATTTATTTTACAGATGAGCTTTTATTAAAATTAATATCTAAGAACAGTTTTTTAATTGATAATGTACATAAACTTACTGTCCTGAACTATACAAATCCTTACTTGCATTAAGAAAAACTCCATTGGTAGTAACAAGTTACTCCTGGATCAATCAAATAAAAGAAAGAATTTATTCTTTAGAAATGCAACCTTAATTTGGCATTAAAGAATATTAAAAATACAAAAATTAATTAATTTTAATTATTTTAAAAAATGAGTTTGCAGAAAACTTTAATACCATTTATGTAAATTATGAGTATATCTACACAAATCACTTGGTTGTAAATCACAAAACGTCTTGCACTTTTTTTTCGTAACAATAAAACTTTTGTTAAATAAATGAGACTTACTGATGAAGCTTCTATAAATATTGCTAAACTTTGGGCTATTTGGGACACTTTAATTTATTGTTTAGAATATGAGGAAAATCAGAACTTTGATATATTTACAGTCGGCAAAAGTGCATTAGAAGTAACAATTTGGAATACCAAGGTTCGTGCTAAATATAAAATAAAATATATTTTAGATAGATTTGTTTTATTAAAAATCAACATAAAAATAATAGTTTGGTATGGATTAAGGCCCATCGTGGCACTAAAGGAAATAAATTAGCCGAAAAATATGCAGAAGAAGCAACATTGTTCAACGTTTTTACTAAAAATGTTCTAGTGCCATTAACTGATATTTTCTTTATTTCAGAAAATCGAATAATTGATAATTGGCAGAGTGCTTTTAAAAGAGTAAATAATAAAAAATCATGGTTTTACTATAAAAGTAATACAAAATTGGTCAGAATAATTTCTTACTTAAGAACCAACCATGGACTTTATCCAGTTCACATAAAGAAAATAAAATAAAAATAAAGGGTTTTATAAATATTAAATGACTATATTATGCAGGGCCGTTGGTGATGTGAATCATCATATACTGGAATGCAAACTTATAATAAAATAAAATAAATAATGAAAAAAAGACTAACAAAATATTACAAGAACAAAAAAAATATTAAAAGAGAAGAGAAACAAAAAAGCAAAACAAGGAAATATAAGACAAAAACAAACAAAAACAAAAATCAAACAAAAAATATTTATTTTAAATGATTTTTTAATAAGCGTAGTATGATTACTTTATGTTTCTATTAGTTATCTATATATTTAAAAATATATTACGTCAAAACTTTGGGTAAAGCGAGACCATCAAGAAACACCGCAATAAAATTTTTCAGCCTGAATTAACCTTAAAAACTTATTAGGTCCGTACCATTAGAAGCAAACTTAAAATATCTGATCATTATAAACTTTTGCGGAACGAGAATTGGCCGCGGGCAAATAATAAAAGAAAAATGGGCCGCAAAATTCTGGGCTCGTAAAGAAAAAGAAATATGGTCGCATTAAGGAAATTTCAATATGTAGTGCAGAAAAAATATGGCCTAATCGGCATCTGGTTTTACACTGTTTAAAATATTGCTCGATCGAATAAATTACGCGATAAATTTATGGGCTAACAAAGAATAAGTTTTAAAAATGATGTGTAAATACTGTCTGTCTATTAAATGGGTTATTATTTTAGTTATAATACAATTAGCAAATTCC